>BJBW01006761.1:75065-145265 GCA_004320125.1 Scolopax mira
GGGGCTTGGAGCAACCTGGGCTGGTGGGAGGTGTCCCAGCCCAGGGCAGAGGGGCTGGAACTTTATGATCTTTTAAGGTTGTACTCTTACAACTCTAACCATTCTATGATTCCATGACTCTATGATAAATATGCACATATATACAGCTATAACTGTAACTATAAACATATATATGAGTTTACATGTCATTTTGTGAAGGATTCTTCTGTCCCAGCTTTCCTGTCTAAAAGTCTTACATAGAAATTGAATTAAGCTTTCTAACCAATGGAAGGAAGCAGGCATTCCTGAAGCAGGCATTCCTGAAGGATGATCCCTTTCAACTGACATAAAGCACCTTAAAAGAGAACAGATGAACCATTCGCCGATTTACTCAGTTTCTGCAATGACTACAGACAGTTTATACTTAACCAAGATGTGGTCATCTTTCTTTAAACAACCAAAATACTTAAAGTTCAATTCTATTCTTTAACCTTCTCTAATCACCCCTGAGGTTCTCTTTGTCAAAATTTCAGAGCCTCAGATGATCAAAGGTGGGATTCTGGGCAGCACTAAGGTGGTAGTGCCCAGTTGGAGAACAAGCTGGGCTTCCCCCAGGTGCCACACACCATAGGAACATTTCTCCCTGACAGGTCAGAATCTTCAGAGGCAAAACATTTGGTCAGAATATTTCTGATCAGTTCTAGTCTTCAACAACACCTATTCTATTTTCCATTATTGTGACTAGCATACAACACACCCTAAATTGAGATGATGTTTTGATTAAGTCTTATAGATTCCAGAAAGATTGCAAACTAGATGGTGACTTTCTCCTGGCTCACCACCATCTTCTCTGGCATCTTCTCTGGCATCCCAATTAATCAAATTGACATACAGTCTGGAAGCCTGGCTGACCAAAGTTCCCAACCAAAGCAATCCCCCAGCTTGAAATACCTGTTTTTGAAAAGCTTTGACTGTTCATTTTGTATCTGTGTTCAGAAAGGAAAGGAAAGGAAAGGCCAGCTTTGGTGGGATTGAGAGAAGATAGTAAAAAAGGCAAAACTAAATGCAAAGCTAAAGGGGTAGCAAACAACACCATAGTAAGCAAAACTGGGAATAAAACAAGAGCTTTACAGTTAGACATTACATGACTGAAGGAAGAAAGAGGTGATGCTGAATCAGCACAGAAATTAATCTAGAAAATTTCTACAAAAAAGCCATCAATATGATTGTTTGGAGGAAAAGCAAAAAAGCTGAGTCTCCAAAGAAAGATTGTAAAGGGCAGAGCTTTCATCAGAATCAACATTTCTTTGCATTCTGATAACATCTGCACCTATTGTTAATCTCTATTGTTTCTAAATTTAATATTTTTTAGTTTTGTTGACTGGTCTCTGGTTCCCTTTATTATTGTGCAAAATATATAAGCAGCATTTCCAGATGACAGGAAAAAAAGTTAACTGAAATATTGATTTTTCAGTTTTCTTTTCCTCTAGTGAAAGCTAATGAGCCAAATTCATCACAGGAATAATTAGTAGAAATTACTCCTATTGCATTGTCAAACCAAGTGACATTCCATCATTTATCTGGAGGCTTAAAGATGACTTCTGGTGATAATTACTTAACTTTCAAACTTATTGTATATATGCACCAGATTTCTCTGTTTATACAAACCCAGAAAATATGTGAATATGTAAACATATTTTTAATAGTTCTCAACTGCTGAGTTTTGCTGAATGGAAAAAGCAGCTTTTGTGTAATACTTTTTATGTTTCCATTGCTCAATTCCTTCTTTTGAAAACTCGATGTAAGAATTAAAGCTGAGAATTTACAAATGAGCCTCGATGATGCACATCATGAATGCAGATAATAAACAAACACAAGAATGGCAATAGCTGAAAAAAAAATAAATAGGAACTACCTATTTTCTCACTCACTTTTAAATTTTTTCTGATTTAGCCACACGCACCTGCAGGGTTAAACCAGGGATAAGTAAGTCTTATTTCATGATTTCACAAGTACCTGTGGCAGAGATAGTGCAGAAATCCTTGAGACAGGACTGACAATGCCAACTCTAAAGCTCCTGCAGCATTAGTTCAGGTGCAATGCAACTTCCATACGAATCTCTCTGCTTTCAGGGCAGCAGCGCATCGTGTCCAGTAGAGGTACTAGACCATAGACCACTACGCATTTTAGGCACTTGTAAGGTTTAGTGATTAGAATTTTAATTATCTAAATGTTGGATTCATGCTCCTAGAGGGACAGTCAGGCAGGTGAAATAGAGACCATTAAAAATTAAATTGAAGAAATATATGCAGGACTGGATAGCAATCACTAAAACTGAATGAATACCATTCCACACATATTTCTTCGATTTTAATTTTTAACTATATTTTCTTGACCTTTAGCAGATTTTAAGGCCAGAAAGGTGTTATGTTCATCACCCAGTGTTATCTGGTGCCTAACCCATGCCAGTGAACGTGGCCAAAGAAATCAGCAGTGGTACCTGATGTTGTCCTTTTCCTATGGGAACTGTAGATAACTCTTCCCTGCTGCAGCAAATACTTATCAACACCAACAGAAACCCTATTATGCTTGTCACCAGAATACTGCTGGTTCCCAGTCAGCTTTGATCTGTCTTGTATTATTCTCATTTTTATTTTTATTCTTCTACTCAGTATGTTATTTCTTTCTGTGCTTTTAAGGTCAGCAGTTGCATTCCTGTTTTCATTTGTATCCCTCCGGTTTTTTCTAGGATCTTAATTAGTAGCTCTATAGTTTGGACTTAGATTGTAAGGCTATTATGATGGCAAATCAGGTTATGATAGTAAGAATGAAATGTTTTGCAAAATCTCCCAAAGAATGTCAGTGGCTCATCATATCAGTTATGGAACACTTCAAGTCAAATAATGCACCATGACAGTGTCCAGAAGTAAAAGATTTCAATACTTTGTATATGTCAAGTTAAATTTATTGCAATAACATCACATTCTTCATTGGTGCCAGAAAACGCATATGTTCTGTGAACAGTCCTGTATGGACTATTAATCTAAATATTGGGATTCAAGTTAAGTTCCAATCTATTGGTACAGGCTCTTGAAATCTGAAGCAAGTGGACGTATTTGCTGCCTACACAGAGTATGGCAATTGATATGATACAGAACACTAGCAGTCCATAAACTGAGGCTAGTCTTTGAATTTTTGAATAAAATATTTGAATTCTCTTAGTTTGAAGTTATGAATTTACGACAGCACAAGTACATTTTGATGTGCCTAGCTTCACAGACACAGCTAGATGCTTATCATTTGAGTGAAGGCATGCCAGTTTGGCGATCCTGAAATAGCTCTCTGTATGTTTCTGTTTATGCATTATTCAACTTCCAAAACCTGTTTTAGCAGGAAATTAATGCTCAGCTGGAAAGCCATTGAAGTGGGGATATGTAACACTAGGACCTGGAACCTTCACCTGACTTGGCCTGAAGAGACACAGGTCTCAGGGTAAAATCAATCTCAGGGTAAAACCTCTTACACGCTCAGCCTGCTTATTTCTGAATTAATTCATCTTCTCTGCATCTATGGACTGCAGCCCACCATGTGATCATGCTCATCAGAAAGAAGCATCAACCACCAGCAAACTTTTTGATGGAACCAGAAGTATGATATGATTGTATCTTGCTTTAGACAAGCTTCTTGCTTTGAGTCTCCAGCTAGTAGCATACAACTGGCTTTAGTGAAAAAACATCAGAACAAGTACAAAGAAATTAATTCACATAGACACCTAACAGCATCCTTGCTCTAAACAATCACATTAAATCCCATAAGCCATAATTATAAAATACAATGCAAAGAGGTCCTAGCCCTTGCATTTCATTGACCTTTCAAGCTATGCAAGTAAAATGACCTTAACTCATATGCCCTGGACTTTAAAGTTAACTATAACATTTGATCTCCCATGCATCTTCTAATTTTCATTTGATGTGTCTTAAAATGGGAGATAGAGATAAGAACCTCTTTAAAGCCAATAATTGTTTCTTGATGTTAGGTTCACTGTCAAATTAGCCTTGAACGGAAAACTTTGATGAGATTTGCCTAACTATTAAGGCTCTTAGTTGAAATTTGAAATTGATTTATTTTGGCTATTACATTAATCTTCTCTTGCACATTCAGTGGTTTATTACATAAAGCAAAGTAAAGGCAACTTGATATTTAAACATGTTAAAATGAATATAAAAGACATCTTATTATAAGCCATGTTACTGTAATAACAAGTTGACAAAGACTTCATAAGGATATTCAGTGCTAGCAGCAAAAAGGAATACTTGAAATAGTGAAAAATGAATTTGATGGCACTGCAGAGAGCAAATGTAATTAGTAATAAGCAGGTTTTATTCGGCAAGTTTATGAGATATATGACCTGCAATGCAAAGACGTGCAAACTGAAAAGAAATGTTCGTGTGACTGTGAGGCAGGGCAGAATGAAATCCATTTGTTTTGCCCACTTAGCTAAGGCTGTTATAATTAGATTGATGTATTAATATCAACAAGGAAAGCTCCTAGCTTGAATGTGGAAGCATTTCTGTAACTAGAGAAGGGAGTTCATAACCCTGACATTATTAAACAGGGAATTTAAATACATACTGCTTTTGCATAGAAACCTAAAAGCAGAATACGAGCAATAATTCTACAAATACTAAAGCTGTAGGTGTTTTGCCTGGAAAAAGCACCTGCTTTTCAGAAAGTGTGTCTTGAATTTTAGCATAGAATCCATATATCTTCAGTCCTCATATTTCAATAAGAAGGATATCTCAGTACAAACATACAAATTCATGAATCCAAAATATATACTCAATTTTCTTGCATACAAAAGATATCCTTGAAATTTCAGCTCCTCCACTTTCTACTTGTTTCCACAAACAACCTCTCAAAAAACCCACTGATCCAATAACATAGGTGAAAAAATAAAGCACGACCTTAATTTTATTTTTTGTTTAAAAGTACTTAGAGTCAACTTTTTTTTCTCCTTAAGAAAAGTCTCTGTGGGGAAATAGTGCTTGTGAAGAAATGTGCTCTATATTGGGCATCTAGAGGAACTGCACTCCAATTCTGGGAGCCAGGCAGGCCAGAGCCATGCAGGGTCAGCAGTTCCCTCTGTGAAGCCAGGGGGAACCTGTGTGAATATGAGTCCCTCACACTCCTCTGTCCTTTGTAACGTACACACACACACACAAACACACACATACACAGGGCCACAAGGCACCAGCTCAGGCTCTAAGCACCGTCTCTTTGCAGGTGAGGGCACAAGCAGGGGGGCAGTCGTTAAAGCAGTTTATTATAAAACACCTGTCCATGGTGACTGATGATGAGACTTGCAAAAAGATCCCTGCACATGAGATTCAGCCTATGAGCTGCCAGCTGGGCCATGTTGCCCCATGATATCAGCCACACCGGTGCCAAAATACAATCACAAAAGGAATCCTCTGCTCCATCAGCCTATTCATGCAGAAGCTGAGTACCGAGAGGAAAAGTAACTCTCTTTGACAAGAGAGTTTTTTCTTGTTTTCTCAAGCATCACTCACAGACTGTGTTTCTAAAGTTTTTGAGTATGATAAAGATTATTGGTACTCACTGTACCATTTGTAATTATGAAATGTCACTACTCAGTGATTTTCCCATGTTTCCTTTTCCTTTCTGTGATTAACACTTGATGTTTTGAGAGAATACCCAGCCTGCATTTACTCTTATGCTTTCATATTTTTTCTCCTTGTTTATCTTGCTGTATTCCTGAAATTGCTTTGCTATTTGGGGACTTAGAAAAGTCTGGTGCTATGGTGGCATTTTAAAAACAGCTTAGCTGCACTTCCTGGCACTCTGACAGACAGAGTGAACTCGGGCACAATGTGCTTCCCAGGGACTCACTAGAGCTGTGTGAGTGGTTATCATCTTAAAAAATGAATAAGTTTGTGGGGTTGTGTCCTCCCAGCTGACCTGCCAGCAGGCTCGTGTTGGGAGCATGCATGCCAGCAAGGCTGCCATCAGGGACCGCATGCAGCTCCACAAAATAAGCCTGTAGGATGTAAAGTACTGCTGTGGTGGCCTGGGTGCCCTTAGCACACCTTACACCATCAGTGCTGAGAGCTGGAGTCTCACATTTGTAGAGCCGTGTCAGGATTCACGTATAAGACACATAAATTAGGATGAGGAAAGAAGAAAAGGCTCCTGTTAGCAACTGCATGACCTAGAATTGTGTCAGAGCTTGGAAACCATGAAAAAACACCATGAATGTCACATTTTTCAACAGCCTGCCTTTGACCTTGTTTAACTTTCCATGAATGTTTGGAAAACCCTTAACACCATATTTTACTATTATCAATGTTCTTGTAAAGAAAGTACTAAGTTTTTATGCTCAAATATTTACAGCAAGTGAATTTTATGTCCGTTTTCCATAGCATCAGTAACAGCATCCTGGTTTCTAGCATTGGTGCTGCACCAGCAAGAAAGAGCAACAGCCCTGTGTGCCCCACACAGCCGGCCACCGCTGAACGATAATAGACAATGCTCTGGAGCAGATTTGTAGAGCACAGAATAATAGAACAAATCTGCAGAAACAAGCAACTGTATATAGGCTTTCTGTCAATGGAGAAAAGGAGACAAATTTATCAGATTCAATTTAAGTATGAATTATTCAGCCATCTCTTTTTGCAAACTTGCCTTTCAGCATTATTATTTTTCCTGTTAGACTACACTAACTCACTTTATGCAAGTTAGGAAGCATCTGATCTATTATTTTTATAAATTATTTTATCACACTGATAGTGCTGAGGGATTCTATTCTTCTGGTACTAGTAATTACTTAAGAAATGTACTTTTGCAGAGACAGTGAAGAAAGCCAGCTAGGAATGGGAGGAACATTATTGCTCCTATTTTACTGACAGTAAAAGAAAACCTCTTAAAAATCAATCATTGCCAGTTTCTTAGATAACACAGTGACAGATCTAAGACTTAACCTAGTCTCTTAATTATTAATAAGGTGCACATGTCAGATTCCATTTTCCCATACCTGCAAGAGGCTTCATAAGAGTGTTGCAAAACAGCAAACCCAGTGCTGAATGGGGAAGGAGGAACTGTAATTAGAGAGGCCAAGCCTCTACTCTCATTCAGATTTGGCCTTCAAAAGCAACTTTTGGAGTAATTTCCATGTTGCCTCTTCATTGAGACTCTTAAAAATTTCCCATTGCAAAAATGCCGTCACAAGTTAAAAACCATCAGCACGTGATAGCCTTAGAACATTCACTTTTTCTCAGCTAGATAGTTATGATTTCGGACAGCATTTCCCACAAGATGTTTCTTTATCTACATTTTTACTATCCCTGAATCATGTTAAATTTCAAATCTTACAAAAAAAAAGATTTATTTTAAAATCTTAATTCTGCACTGATGGAAAAGCCTACATACTCAATGCAGGACTGTAAAATCTTACGATACAGCCTCATAGACCTTTTAATGCTAAGAACATTTTTCTCAAGATTCAAGAGAAGGCAGTGACTGCCCCCCTGGATGTATTTGACTTTTACATTATGGGACAGCTCTTCTAACTCCAGAGAAGAGTTATTTTGGTAGCGGATCAGAATCCCAATCACAATGACCATGCTGCAGTCAAATGCCTTCTCACACCAGTGAATTTAGTTGCGTTTGCAAAGGTTTTATTTTTAGCTACTGTCATTGAAGTTATTACTGGAGACAAAATAGTTTCAAAATGTCCCTTGCACTTAAGCAAAAAATAAAGGTTCCCTGGGATTCCCTGCATTATGTGCTGGGCACGGCCAGAGGCAGCTGGACAGGGACAAAGGGTGCTGGACAGGGCCCGATACACGCCATTTCCACCCAGGTTTATTAGGAAAACACTCATCAAACCTCTTTGCATCCCGACCCATCTCCTCCCCAGGTATCACCTTGCGCCTCCCCCATGGGACCCTGAGGAACCGTGGCTGCTGTGACCATCAGGGGACAGAGGCATCTGGCCCTCCCAAATAGCCCTCTGGCACAGCTGCAGCCAGCCCAGGGGAAAGTTCTCCCTCCGCTTCCAGTCCCTTCCCCCTGTCCTTGCCTGGGGACACACGCTGAAATTTTTTTTCCTACTTGTTTTTCCTCTGCAATCTTTTTAGGATTCTAGTGCTGAGCAGCGGTTGCTTTTAGTCACAAAACGCAGAGTGGCTTTGCACAGCTCATAGTGGAAATTATTTTATAGCAAATTACAGTCGAGGGGAAGGCATAAGGAATTATTTTGTGGAAATAACTGTCATAAGGGAGTCACTTGTGCTATCGCTCAAGTGTTTTTAGTGCCCAAGAGCAGGCAATGTGAGGTAAAAGGTTTTTGTGCAATGGAAGAGGTACTATAAGGAATATAAACAGCTACGGAATTTATTAAGGCAGGTCATCTATCCCTCACTCACTATGCACTAACTACTCTCTCATAAATGCCAATTAATGCCCTCAGTTCACATGAAGCCCGATTTGCTCTATCACCTAAGTCTTTCAGAGGAACATAAATGACCTATGAGGTTACCACTACCCACCCCAAATGCTGTAAGCCCATGTTGCCAACTCTGCCAAAAGATGCAGAAAGCCTTGTAAGGGTGAGAATGTCTGGAAGAAGCACCTCCTGCTGCCAAACAGTGTTGCGACTGGAAGGCCCCAAAGGCAAGACCAGTCCTGCAAATCCCACCTGTACTGGGATTCCCCAGTGAATAATGACAGGAGCAGAGGAGATGGTCTGAAGTTGGGGCAGGGGAGGTTTAGATTAGATATCAGGAGGAATGACTTTCCTGAGAGGGTGGTCAGGCCCTGGAAGGGGCTGCCCAGGGAGGTGGTAGAGTCACCATCCCTGGAGGGATTTAAGAAATGTGTAGATGTGGCACTTCAGGGCATGATCTCCTGCACGAGATTGTTGGGTTGAGTGTTTTGTTTTGTGTTTGGTTTGTGTGTTGGTTTTGGTTTTTTTAGTTTTGGTTTTTTGGTTTTTTTTCTATGGTTGGACTTAATGACCTCAAAGGTCCCTTCCAACCATGAAGATTCTGTGATGTTGTGATTCCCATGCCTGCTCTGTTCCCAAAACTATAGAAGTATCCAAACCTGGTCCCCAGTTGTTTTAAAGAAAAGCTGAAATGTGCTGTGGTACTTGCCTGAAGTAACTGATTTTACAGGGTACACCTCAGCTGCAGGGCTCTCAGCAAAGGCAGAGCTCTGGGGCACCACGGAGGGCCGGGGTCTCAGCTCGCAGCGGTAGGACCCAGGCGTGGTGGGGAGAACTCAGCCTTTTATCAGAAGGAAGAGATGTTGTTTCAAAGATAAATGGCTCTGAGGAGGAGGAACTCTGCTCCTCAGTCAGCAGACAGTCAGTGCTGCTCCATGAGCTGAAACGCTGCTGCCTTCCGTGGGGTCCATCTTGAAGCAAAATGTGAAAACAGTTTCCTCCTGAAAAAGGTACCTGCTCGGTATTCCCTAAGTGGCTCAGAAAAGATTTATGAAATGTGACAGGGCAACATCAAGGCCTCAGAACCATTAATTCAAAATGCCTTTCCCCTTCATCCTCCCGTGTAAATTGCTGAGCAATCACGATTTCTTCTTGCCTTCTGCTCCCGGTGATACAGCTCGTGCCATGCCAGGATCACAGTTCCATGACATTAATTATACACAGCCGAGATACACTTTTAAGCTTGTGCCCCAGATGGAAAATAGTACGAAGGAGAACAGGAGATGCTGGCTGTGCTTAGGGAATTTCATTTCAGCTCTGTTTTTTTTTTTCTTTTATAAAAAAACACCCCTGTGGCTTGAGAGATCCTTCATTTTGAAGGCAGCAAAGGAGTTACAGCTACATTCAGAGCTGCTTACAGGGAAATGACTTTAAAATATAGAATAAATAATATCAGGAGATAATTTCTCGGGTCTGCTTACTTTTGTGTAACTGCAGGTAGATGACATGGCCAAGGTAATAATCTGACCCTAACCTAACCCCCTAGCTGCCATAAAACTGAACCATACAACTCAGAGCTAGGAGACCCAAAGCATCAGATCAGCAAGTCTGTCTCTTCCTAGGGCAGGGCAGTGGCACCCAGTGCCCCCTGCAGTGAATGACATGCATCATTTTAACTATAAATTTACATTATCAGGCCTTACCCATACACCAACAGCTGCAAAAATTATCACAATGCATTACTCTAAATTAAGTATGTTGCATAGAGCGAGACCTTTACAGGGCCAAATTCAGAGCAGGGTGGAAGTGACATGGAGAGCAGCTGGTCAGGCACCACCAACACAGGGCCAAATTTGTGCTGCCTCTCTCCAGTAGTGCCCTCTCCAGCCTGAGGGCAGAAGCTCCTGAGCAGTCTTCACTGGACCAGCATGGGAACAGTTTCAAGATCTAGTGTGGCCCCCAAGACAGCTTTCCCTAAGATACAGCTTACGAGGAGGTGTTGGTCCTCATCCAAAAGCCTTGAGGATGCTGGGTGGGGGGAAAGCCCCCAGCGAAGCTGAGAAAAGCAGTTTAAATCTTTGGTACCATGAAGCAGCTGCACCTCATCTGCAGCCCCACAGGCTCATGCAGAGACCACCACCAGCAAGGTCTCACCATCCCCACAGAGACAACAAGAACTGGCAAAAAAGCAGAGAGTAACCTGGGGTGATCCCAGAGGACAGGCAGGCTGGCAGATCCTCAAGCACACATGCATTTGTGATGATGATTATCTGGATCTCCATGCTGTCTGTCTATAGCTCTGCAGCAGCCTTGGCTCTGCAGGTGGTACGAATGGAGAATGAAGTATTTGTACTTCAGCAGCCACGTCCATCCAGGTAACACCGAGCTACTTTCATCCTGAACTCTTTCGGTCCCACCAAGTATCCCAGACGACTCTCTCTGGCAAATAAAGGGTCCTGCTTGCAAAGGGAACTAGATGCTTTCTAGATGAGGTTTAAAAAAAAATTATGGATTTCTCAGCTTTCCACAAATCTGTTTGGATTGTTGTGAAGGCATACTGGTGACTTTTAAACACATTTCATACAAATATTTTCCGATTATTTTTACATTATTTATGGATCCTCTAAAACTTTGGCTCTTCAGCTTTGAGTAGACCTATTCTTATGGAATATAAAACAGGAGCATTAAGCAGTAAACCAAAGAGAAGACCCACTTACTACTGAAGAACAGCTGCCTTACAGTATTTCCCAGGCTGACAACTGCTCTGCTGGGGATACTATATAGACCACCATGTCCTGGAAAATTCAAAAAGCCCAAATAACAACTTTAGAGAGCTCAAACAAAAGAAGAATGCAGAGCAGAACCAAAGAACACAAGGATTGTGTGGCATTTTGAGTACTCAGAATAAATTAATAGATTTGAATTCAAAAGAAGTGGCCACGGTAATTTGTCACCTGGTCTCTTTGCATAACTGTAGGCATAACACTGTAATAATAGAGAGTCTCCCCGGTTCCTCCATAATTCCTACAGAAAGTCCAACACTTGTAATTACATTTCTTTGTATTGGGAGCATATCTTCAGTGGAAAATCTAGTACTTCTCTGGGGAGACTGCACTGGTACTTATCTGGGGAGACTGCACTAGTATTTATCTTTGTTCTCTGAAAGCGCTAAAAATACTTAAAGTTTGCATTTCATGAGCCACGGTTTCCAGGCATTGGCTTATTTTGTGCTGTTTGCTAGATTAAAAAGCCTTCAATTATCCATTGAAAAGGTGACTCTACCTGTGTGCATGCGTTTGTGGGGCAGAAAAGAAGAGTTTTACCTTCAAATCAAGATAATTGTGTTATTTAACAAAATATAGGTAGTATAGGAAAGTCAGGGCATTTCTCCAAGATTCCCTTCATAAATAATTGGTAACTTATCACAACTGGCTTTCATGGACTCAGTATGATATTATTATGAAACTCTTTTTTGTGTATGTATTATCTAAGAGACAAAAAAAACAATGTCATTTTTCTTGTGAAAACGCAGAATAAAAAAAAGACACTCCTAACTGTGGCAGGACTCAGGAAAACATTCTCCCCTCATCATCTTATCATGAAACACTGACTTATTGTAATGAAAAAGCATATTATGTAAGTAAACCTATGGCAATTCTGTTAACTTTCAGATTTCTTCCAAACAAATATGTGAAATGTTTATTAATGTGTAACATTGACAATTTTTGCTTCGTGTCAAGGTGCAGTATCAAATACAAACTTTAAAAAAGGTTCTTGCAAATCACAGTCATTAGTGTTTTAATCTTTTGTAGCCAAGTTTTGCAAAAAATAGGTCTCATTAATGTGTTGAGGCAATAGGAGTCATGTTATACATGCTGTCTCCAAAACAGATTAATTACTGAAAAAAGTAGAAAACCAGACACTCATACATGATACCTAGTGCCCATTTCTATAGAAATTCCCTCCAGGTTGTTGAAGGAAAGTCCTGTGCAAGTAAAAAAACTACTTTATTTTAGATTGAAAAGTAGTTTTAATGAAGTTCCGTCTGACTTTTAGAGGTTATTGTTCAGGCAGGTATTAAAGATCTAACAAATTATCAACATTTGCATTAATTGGCATTTATATTATAGTTAAACGCAGATGGCAAGAACCTGCAGGCTGGTTTCCTTATCTACATTTGCCATTCCACTATGGCTGTGTAAATCATTGCTTTCAAACAGTTGGAAAAACAAAATATTGAAAAAGCGTCTTCTGAATATGGTGCAGTTACTTTCCCAAATAAGGGAAAGTACTTTGACAAGGACAACAGCAATACATTTTTTTAAAATCCTGCAAAATTTCACTCAAGAGCAGCCAAAGAGAGGAGACCGTATTCAGCAAGAGCAAAGTCTTAAAGAGAATAAGGTGTACCTGTGCAGATTTTGTAGGCAACTACCCACACAGGTGAAACCCCATTACCCCATCTGGCACTAATGGGAGCAGCAGCATTCCCCAGCTGAGCAGACGCTGTTGGGGTTTCTGGCCGTGGGAGAAGAATCCCCGTCCTGTAGCCCCTATAGCACTGCCAGAAGCTGGTGTGAGAGCAGATGAGTCTGTGGCCATGGTGTGTGATGCAGGACTGGACACACACTGTGTACAAGCAAAAGGAAAAAAAAAAAGCACAGAAACCCCCTCTGTGCTTCTTCTTCCAGTTAATCTACAGACAGGGGTGAAAAAAATTAATTTTAGTAATTTTTTCTAAAAACAATTAGGAATTTTTCGAACATTTGGTTCTTCTTACAAAAGTTTTGCAAAATAAAACACAGAGATTCTTTTTCTATCTTTGCAAGTGAACAGCAAGGCCTCTAGACTTTTGCTGATGGTTTTTTTTTTCCTTAGTTTTCTTCAATTGCACCTGAACACACACTAACACTAGAGGAGATGCTGTTGGTCTAAGCGTAAAAATTTTGCTGCTTAACCTCTGCCTGTCCCATCTCCGCACAGGAAGCGGAGAGATGATAACTAAAGCTGCCTGCCTCTTGGCCTCCCCATCCTATAGCACCATGGAGACCAGGTGCATGGAGGTTACTGAACAGTAGGAAAGATAATTTTGTCATCTAACTTGAAGCATTTTGTCACCTTCCTCTTCACACCAAAATAGCAGCAGGTAGAAGAAACACATTTGTCAAAACGAGGGTGGCTTGTTAAGGACTCAAGTGCCTTTTATGTAGAAGGTTCCCAATTTGACACTCTATGACAGTTGCCAACCACTACAGATTAGCATTTGGAATCTAGGAATCGCTTTCCCCACAACTGAAAAAGCTTAGCTATACCATACGGTATCTTGCAAGCTCTCTGCTACTTCATTAGGTTCTATAGAAACTTGACATGTTGAAAATGTGGCACAGAAGGGCCACATTTTGCAGAAGGACTCAGATATTACAGTCTGATAACCTGCAAATTAGTCTCAATCTGTGAAAGAAAACCTTCCAGATATAGCCTTTATTAATTCAACAGGAAGCAATTGCCTCTTGTCTGTGCATCTTCTTGAATGATAGTCTGTCTAGTTTTACTCTGCAGTGTGCAGAATTTAACCTAAAGAATGGTTTAGGTTGGAAGGGACCTTAAAGATCATCTAGTTTAATTCCAAAGGCCAAAGTATTTTTCCACTATTTTATTTTCATATTTTGTGATTTTCTGGTATGTACCAAAGTTACGTTTCATCTGAGATCACAGGAACAAATGTTTGTCCATTTTATTGCACAGATCTGAGACAATATTCTTCAAACTCCATTGCCTAAAATGAGGGTTCTGCTTTTATGTACCTCTGCTTTCCAGGGATCCACAGCCCCTACAATGAATGGACACCGCAGGTTTGCAATGACTCAGAAAAGTCAAGCCAGGTTTGTTTAATTCCCTACATAGTTACTTCTGAGTTTAACCTCAGGTATAAGCCATGAACATATCTCCCAAAACATATCTGAGATTCTCAAATGTATTCAGGTTTGGCCCAAATCTACATCTACACTTTATTTAAAAATATTCCATGTATATGATTTCTGTGGTTATGGAGAAGCCAACACTGAGCACTTCAGAAAATCTCATCAGCTATAAATTTTAAGTTTGACATTACCCTGGATTTGCAATACTGAAATGGAGAATGAAGCTTCTTCCAGAAATTTTAAAATTGGATGTGCACAAGTCCATTTCAAACTAACAGGTTAAACCTACAGAGCAGCACATGTGGTGCGCAAGGACACGGAGTGAGTACCTCAAACAGCAGAAGACTCCCCCAGGGAGCTGGGGATGACATAGGCCATAGGAAGGGCAGGAATTTCAGGGACCACGGAACCCCCTTTGGTTCAGACCATGAAGCCACCCCATTTCTGCTGCTGCTCTGTGACTGCCAGGCTGCACCCACCTTTCTGGGGTGTTTGTGAATTCCAGCTTGTGAAGCCTGTTTTGATGGTGCCCCATCAATCATTATTTCCATGATTTATAAGTGGCTGTTGGCTGCACAAGTAGTGAGGTATAAAAACCCATCCCATGGATGGGACCTCATCAGTGAGAGCAGTGGTTTCCTCCCGACTGTTCTGTGGGAAAAGCTTTCATTTACGTGGATTTCTACCATCATCTGCATCTGATATTACACACTTGTTTCCCAAGATTGTTCATTATGCCCCACTACAGCTCCTAAGGGCATTTTATTAAGAAAGATGAAAACAGCCTTCAAATATGAAAAATTAAACCTGACCCATTTTATCATTCCCAGTCATTTGAAGCCAAACTTCCACACAGTAGAATAAGACTCAACAACAACAAAAATAAAAAAATCTCCATAAAAGACTAATTGAAATGATAGATATCAGTCTGTGTATTTTCCTTTTAGTTCATACTTAGTTTTCCTATCAGAACATAATGATTATGGGAAACCAACACACAGTTTAATTATATTACATCAAATGATTTAGTACAGTAAGGTAAATATTTTCTGGATTTGATATTATTGAGTTTGGTTTTATATTTCATCTGTAATGATAAGTTTTTTTCTTAATGGTTTTGACATACCATTTTAGACAAATAGTTTCTAAAAAAAATCCTTGATGACACGAATGCAATCAGGAGTCTCCCATGACAGTCACAAGTCATGTTGCAGAACCACACTGAAATTTATCTTAATGGATGCTTTATGTATGAAAGAGAAAAATGACAGAATTCTACATTCACAGTGAGGGGGGAAAACCAAAAACACCTAATCATAGTATTGCTGAGTTAAATGGGGAGAAAAAACAGCTTTCAAAACACAGAAAAACCTCAATTATTTCATTTTTTTTTCTCCCTCGGCACTGTTACACTTTCTCTCCTAATCTATCCTGTGTCTGTTCTGACTGTCTGGAAACATTTCTAAGCCAGTATTTAGCATACCTGTATGTGGAAAATATTTACTTTGAAAAGAGAAAAATCCTTGACCCAATTGAACCTAGCAGCAAAAGTTGATTTAATTCACAGTGAAGACAAAAGGGGTGTCCCCCGATATAACCCTGGGCTTAACCTGGTCCTTTGGGTCCCCTCCTCACCCTTTCCAGCAGCACACCAGCTCCTGCCTCTCCCTTCTGCCCGAAGCCGCTCCGTCAGAAAGATTCGCTGACAGAGGAGTCTTCCAACCAGCATCTTGGCTATTGTGACATGTACAGGACTATCTGAAATACGTAAGCTTATCTCCTATAATTCTATGTGCACTTTTTGCATATCAAAACATCTTTGCTCTCTTGAGCATATTATAAACCCAAGTTTTCCACTTTATGCAACCTTTTACTGTTTTTCTCCTCTTTCCTTTCTCTACTCCCTTGTCAGTTTAGTGGGGACTTCTTGATTTACCTTCTCTTCTCTGTTCAATATTTGCCTTTCTACACACTTCACAAGTGCCACAGCATCCACAGTTCATTGTATTTGATCAAGTAAGATCACATATACATAGCAAAGTCCCTGAAACACGCAGGCACAGCAAGACGAATTAAGGCTGTTGTGCAAGCTCTCAAAACCACATTTTATGAAACCAGCAGAAAAGCCAGCAGGTATAAAAGGCAGATCCTGCAGAAAGGGAGTGATAGGATGAAGCAGGTTGACCACTGTTTATTGCCTGCTACTTAAATAAAATGGGATGCGACTTATTACTTGCTGGCTTTTCTGCCAGTTTGAGAAGATGTAGTTCACATTTTGGGTGGTGAGGTGGTGATCTCCTTTGACTGTAACATTCCCACTGAATCTGTCGCTCTCTGCCTCACTCAAACACTCATTGCTAAGGGGAAAATGTTGGGGGCCAGTTCCTATCCTAGTATGTAGAGCCTTGCTTCTGATGGTGAGAATAACATTTTCAGCAAATTACTAGCTCCTTTCCCTACCCCAGGTAAAATATGAAGAGTATTATAACTTCCCTGACTCATTCCAGTCATCACAGAAAGTAAAAACTTTTTTATTTTCTGAGTTAGGAGAACTGCCCAAGCTTACAACTGCATGAAACCCTACGACACATTTCTAGGCAGAAAGCACTGCTCTGGGGGAGGAGGGTGTTTCCAGTGGTGACTCCAGGACCTGCTGTCTGGAATATGTAAACAGTAAATGTGAACACTTCCTGAAATTTAGTTCAAGCCCCAGACATCACAAAGGGAATCCAGGCAACTGCCCAACATTTGGGCAAGAATGAACGCTAGGTAGATCATGTACAGATGTAAAAGCCATTGCTAGGTGCAATTTGTCACCGGTACAATTACTTTTTTATGCAGCAACTGGAAAGAATGGTGGTGTCTGATTGTGTGTACATGCATTGGTGCTTGTGTTTGCGCAGTCGGATGAGTGCAGAAAGCCATACTTGGCTCTCCTCAGCCTCAACAGGGAAAAGGGTCAGATACCCAAAATCTGCAAGTCCTCAAAGTGCCAGGGGACCTTGGAGGGTACAGGATCTGTGAGGCTGAGAGCCTTGCTGTGCCTCCCTGTCCCCACGACCCCACGGCTCTTCTATGGAATACAGAGCAGGGGCAGGCTGCAGCTGGGGGAGACATAGGACTTACTGATGAATTAGCAACAAGTCAGAGACATCAGAACTGAAAAACATGGCTTTTTGAGCCCAAAAGATCAAAATCCCTTTGAGCAGAAATGTGAGTTCAGCAACAACAAGCACCACGTTTACACTTAGTGGGAAATCTACATCCAAAGGTCAAATGGTGTCCCAGAAATCCACACGCCCAGAAATGCTTCACAAAACGTAGCTGTTCTCCCAAGTCACAAATCAGAGTTCTCAAATGTAACAAGAGCCAAGACGGAATCAACAGCTACTCATGACAAATCCAATCCTACTCACAAAATTCAACATGGAGAAGAAATTTAGCTCCTAGCAATAAATGTTATTTATTGATTGTTTGCAGTTCCCCAGCTGATCAGCTCCCAGCTCTACACCAATTAAACATCAGGGGACTAACTCAGCTTTGATATGGAGTAATCAGTCCATTTGGTCTTTGAGCTCTCTCTCACATCTTCACATTTCCTTAGAAACACATGATATTATTTCACCACTGCACCAATAAACTCTAAAATGGGAGTTAAACCAAATATTGCATGTGAAAGAAGCCTCTTGAATAATAAACACATAAACAGCATCTTCTCTACTTTGTAATGAACTGACTAAAAGCTATTTAATAACACCATAGTGGAGACTACAAGGATGACTAGCTTCACTACACATATACTATATCTATCTTAATGTGTTGTTCACAACCCAAAGAAATTTCCTAGACTTGAATTGTCATAGTCTGTAGTAGCTGACATTGCCATAATCATAATCCACTTGAATGGTAGAAAACAGAAAGCATAAAGCCCCACAAGCGGCCAAACGAGGACTCCTCCATTTGATGTCTTGACATGACCTCTCCTGTTTGGATTCCCTCCATGTGTATGTACCACCACACAGCAGCACGGAGGCAGTAGGGTACTTCTGCAGAAAAATTGCTGCCAAGATGTCTCTTGCTTCCCATTCTGGAACTGTATTTGTAAATACAAGTTGAGGGGTTTGTTTGTTTGCTTTTCTTACACATGTTGCCAACTGTGTCATGAACTGACAGTCTTACCCCCCAAATTAATTACATGTTCAATATATATTTGAGCTTCCTTCCATTAGTATTCTTTCTGAGATGCCTGGGACACCTCACCTGGTAAGTTGAGATAAATGTAATTTGTTCTTAATGTATGCTCATTATTTGCTATGAAAATGTGAAAGAGATTTCTACAGAAGCCTTTTATTCAATATCAGTTATTGCATGGCCAAGTAGGTAGTATAAATAGGAATGTTTCTATTTTTGAATCTTTGCATCATGAGGGCTAGGGTTCCAGTCATTTGCATTGTTACAGTGCAATCTGCATATCCATGCCACCAGCAGATGATTCAAAAGCTACATTTAATGGTGAGCTGTCAAATACGTGCCAAGTATTGCTTTAAAAAGAATTCTTCAGCCAAGATTCAAATCTATTAAGCTCTCATCTTTGAACTTCCTACTTCCAAACCAAAATGTCAGTAATACTTTGTTAAGCAATGATGGATACTTTATTAAATATGATAATTAATATGTTTGCTATAAAATTGCAGCCAGTTATTTAAAGATAATAATTTAAAAACAGAAGGTATATATAATTCCTATTTTGGGAATCAGAAACATTATGCCAGGGGAGAAAAATATTTCTTTTCACCTATCTAATGCTCTATCTGAATTCAATAATTCCCTAGCAATGAACATTGGCTAACAGTCCTTTGCTAAGAATAAATCAATAAATCTCCTTAATTAACTAGCAATGCTCACTCTAAGTTAAGGCTTCTACATCCATGTATTTTACAGAGCAGCAGCCAAAAAATTAATGTTTTTGTCCCCACCATCAGCCTCATTCAGAAAAAGAGCAAGATGCATGCCAAACTGAATTTCTCCATACCTTCATTTGCTTCACTACCATCTGGTGGTCAAGGCAGTCCTGCCATCATCTTTCAGACCAGTGCTGTTCATGATCCTTCTGCTTTTATAGAATGAACATCAAGCACATAGTATGAACAATGGACCCAGAATCAGTTTTCTTGTTACATGAATCCAAAGTTTCCATCAGGAATTGTAATTGTAAGGATGGTTTTTGAAGCACAGACAGATGAAGTATTTGGAAGAGTGAGAAGCTACCAATTTCTTTTCAAGGAATGAGCAATACTAAGGCTACTCATAATATTATATGGTACTTAAAAATGGAAGATGCAATGAGAGTATGGTCTCATTACAGGTATGGCCCACACTGTATTTCTCCAGAAATCCCTTTAAAATTCTTCCCTGCTAGCATGAACAAAATAGCCTTACCCAGTACAGTCAACTTGAGTTTTCTGACCAGAAGAAACCCTAACCAGCTTTTCTAATGGTTGTTTCTAAACCTTCGTGCATTTCCCTTATGCATTTTTTTTACGCCTTATTATATAAAATTAGTTAGGAAAAATGAATTCAGAAGAAGAGGATAGGTTTCAATTCTAAGCATTAAGAAGCCACCAGACCAACTAATATCTTCTTAAAGAGACATGTTCCTGGGTTTTAATCCACTATGTGGGTGTAGAACAGGACCCACAAAGCTGAACGAATTCCCAACTGTTCTCCCAGAGATATGTCAGTCTAAAATGGCTAAACTTGGACATACTCATGTATTGACCAGGTGACTGGGAGATCATGTCTTGTTTCAGGCTACATTTGGCACAGCACATAGGTAAGATATGGGAAGGTATTTGTGAGAGAAACGAGAGTTTCTGGAGAGAAGCAGGAGGTTGCACAGTCTCCTCCGGCTGCACCGTAACAACCTTGCTTCCTTCAGCAGGAGCTTTCTTCCAGCTGCTTTGTTTGCTCTGATTACATGTGTAAGGAACCAGAATTTATGAGTTCACACAGGCCAAACAAAAGGCTAAAACTTTTCATACCAGGAAAATGACAGGAGACAGGGTCAAGTTAAGGGTCAAGTCAAAGGCTGTAAGAAGTTAAATACCAATGAGTCAATAGCCCACACGCAGACACATCCCAATAACAAAACACTTCTGTACTGTAATATCCTCACTAAATATTTCAGTTCCCCATCTGAAACATTTAGGGGCCATTAACATGATTCCTCTAATAGTGCAGACTTGCTTTTTATGCAGGGATGCCTCTGGAGATATGATAACTGGTGGAATATTCCTATCTATCAGGAGAACTAATACATGTGCACAGAGCTCCTCCAGAGGAGGAAAGCTGCTCCCTTATGATGAGATGAATGGAAGCTCAAGGATAACATAGGCTTTGGTTATTCCCTGTTGTTTCTTGCTTGAAGCTCTTTCAGATTATGTTAGGAGATCTTAAGCACTAGAAGTAAATGAGAATTTCCATTTACTTTTCTGGTAATTTAATGTTTGACAAACTGGAAAATATACAGATTAATAGATCTGCCAGGCTCAGAAACATCTGGTTTCTCAAATTAATGAGTCTGCATGAAAAAAGGGGAAAACCATAATGCCTTGACAAGCTCTTCTTCCCCGACAGGCTACACGCACATCAGCTGAGTGCCCTGTCCCTCCTCTCCAGCAGGGGTTTAGGGGCTCAGCAATACCAGTAGGAGGTTTCCTACTGACATCAGTGATTTCTGTGGTCTTTGAATAAATGCTAAGGATGTACCCTGCTCTAATAAACTGCTGAGGGAACTTCACATTGATTTTAACAACAATACAGTCGGCCCATAGCTAAAAAAAAAAAAAAAAAAAAGGCTAAAAAAAAATACGGGAAGCAGAAATTCTCTGAGAGGAGGTTTGACACATAACTTTGTGTGAAGAAATTGTCCTGAAGCTGTCCCAAGGAGACCAAAACAACTTTTAGAAAATTCTGATTCTTTTTAAGTTAAAACAGAAACAGTCCACCAATACATCCTTTTATATTGCCAATTTTCAACACACACACTTGGAAAAGTGGGGAGGAAGACCCAGAAAGGCTGTAATGAGTTGTTTTCCTGCTGAAGATGCAGAGGTAGACTGGTAGGTAATGCCCAGAGGAGGCTTGGAGGACCCTGGATGATATCATCAGTGCTGTGATAAACTGCAGACCTGCTGCCTCTCTTACACAAATGCATTTTCCTCCTGTTGATGGAGCATCCCTTTTCCTCCCACCTCAGGCTCACTAGCTCCTCTGTCTCTAGTTCTCAGGGTAACTACTTCCCAGTCCGAGACACTAGACCAGCAGGGCTGTCACTGGCTCCATCAGGCATGCAGGGCAGGAGCTCCCTCTGCACTGAGGCAGGAGCTCCAAGGAGTGCCCAGCACAGACGTGTGTTCCCACTAGAGCACCCACCATGGTCCATCTGTAGAGGTATCTCTGCTGTCACTTAACCCACTGTACACAGGTGTGCTCTGCAGAGAAGAAAGGTGAGAAGTCTGAGACTGGATCAAACCCAGGACCTTCTTTTTCAAAGCCCCAGGGTGACAGAACCAAGCATCCCTGCAAAGACTGAGTTCATAATTGCAGAGATGGTGCAGGAGGAACATTACCCAGGCCTCAGATGGGCAGAGGGGATGATTTGCAACCCATTGACCTATTCTAAAATGGTTAATAAAACGCTTTGGTGCACAGCACAAATGTTTTTTACATCATGGTAGTACATCTCTCCAACCTACTCTTTGGAGCTGTTGGCACATTTAAGTATTTATTATAAACTAATATGACATTTCAATGAGATAAACACAGCATTTATCTCATCTAACAGACAGGAAGGTAGTTATTCAAGTGCCTCCCAGAACTATTAAAAGTACAAGGTATGGGAAGACATGCTCCTTGCCTGCTCACAAGCTTGCAGGCTGTGGAGAGGCAGTGGTTCGTTGGTCAGGGAGCAGGAGCAGGTCTGATCTGCTCACTTCATCCCACCACCTCAAGTCGAAGGCCCAAACTACCAAAAATATTGGGAAAAATTACTCTGCTTATCACTGGTGACCGAAAATTACTTTTAGAAACAGAGAATGTCTTTAGTGACCTCATAAAAAAATTAATAATAAAAAAGGAAAAAAAAGGAGATAAAGCTGATGTGTAGGTTAAGTCTGCACTGTGCAGAGATAGCCTAAGGCAGTGACTGCACTTTATCAGCTTCCACTGACTCAGTATGTTTATTCTTTCTATCTGTTTGTTTTATACTAGCTGAGGTTTTTGTTTTTTTTTTTATAACAGGAGAATTTTTATAACAAAATGTTAATTTCTTTATATAGAAACTGAGCTTTCAATGGTCTAAATACAAAGAAGGGAAAAGTATCCTAAGAAAGACAAGGAATACATGGAGGACAGCAGATCACAGCTGTATGATGATTAACTCTCTCGGCATTGCCCAGGAAAGCAGAGCCACCCCTCGGTACGGGCAGAGATTAGAGGGGCGAGGAGAGGGTGTGCTGTCCACGTATTATGATCCAAATGGCAATCAAGCCAGATTGAATTTAAGAGTGATAAAGGGAGATGAAACACCATAATTTAAAATCCAAGAAAAATATACTTTACTGGGTCACATAAATATCAAAGCAGACTGATTGGTAAGGAACTAGAATATTAACAAGCCAAGCAAGCAAGTTCACTGTCTGCTCTAAACAGACATAACTGCAGGTCAGCATGAAAATGCCTTCCATTATTTATAGAGTTCAGGACAGGTACACGATATTGCATACTGCATAGAATATTAGCTAAGTCATGGTCATGCAGAATAAATGAACAAAAAATAGCCTCTAGATTTTAACTCTGGCTGAAACCCTCAGAATATGCCTAAGAAATGACAATACACCATTATTAATTTGACTCAATGAGATCACACATGCTTCAGATCACCACCCAAGTTAGTTTGTGTCCAAAGTCTTTACACTGGCTAATTATCCCATTAGGAGTCAATGGAGGAGTGAATGACTGAGTAATGACTCCAAGATTTGGGCCACGCAGAGAGAGAATGGGTAAATGAAAAACAGCAATCAAAACCTCCAACAAATGAACCGAACCATAAGGGGGTCGGTTGGCTTTTTTCCTTCTGTTATTGGTTATTTCTGGTACCTTGCAATTTTCCCCAAAATAGTGGGAAGGAGAAAATTGTAGCAGTCTTCCTAGAAAACTCAAAGAGAATTCAGTGTTAGCAGTAATTTCGTGCAAGACCTTGTCTTGGACTGAATCAATGAATGGATAACAATCCCAAGCATTTTTTCTTGTCTCTTAACAAGAAAACTGCATATATCTTAATAGTCTGCGACTTTCCAGTGACTAAAAGTCACTAAAAAAGGGAGAGTGGCATATAATTTTTTGTGCCTATCAAAGTTTCTACTAGCATTTCCATTCTGCCAGGTAAGAAAATGTCGAAAGATAAATAATTTAATTAGTTCAATAATTTATGCATTATGTACTAAAGGTAGCATTGCAACTGCATTCACATTTCCCAGTGGGACATCAGGATCACAGTTAACATTACAAGTACACATTTTTTCCTTGCAGTCATAATTCACCTCAAGACTTCTGCCTTCTGACTAATGGGGACAGGATCCTTATTCCCTTTCCTGCTGTCACCAGTCAGCCTTGGGAGGACTGGAAGTGCTCTGCAATCCTCACTGCTCAATTAATCCAGCTGTCACCCAGACCGCATGTCCTTATATTACACATGGAAAAGCTCCTTACATGAGACTCCAAGTGCTTTAAATCCTGCTCAGTTTGCACGCTGTTGCTGTAGCTCAGGCCAGATCATGGTAACTTTGAAGCAAAGCCAAAATCAAATTCAATAAAAGCCTGAAAACAGGGAAAAAATGCTTTTAAAATGTTTTGTGAAATAAATCTCAAATTACTTTTTTTCATGGAAAAAATTCATGGATTCATGGAAATTCTGATCCTTTCTTACATTTCTTTGCTAATTAGTGACCTAAAAGGCTGGACAATATAATTGTAGGATGATTTCACCATCATTCCTATATTACCCTTTCACTATAACATCGCTGGCAGCTCTGAAAAGCCCTGTGCCCTCCAGGCCTTGCTTCTGACTGTCAATTGTACAGCTCACAGACCTTAGCGTGGCTGAGCTTGGTGACTGACCTCCCCCAGTCCCCACCCCATCAACAGGAAGAAAAGATAACGCCAATACTGGCTGTGAGAGGGGCTGCGGTGTGAGGGAAGAGGGGCAGTTGCCTGCCAGTTGGCTCACAGAGGGCTTTGGAAGTAAAAGCTACTTGCTATAAACTGCTGGTGAGAGATCACTTGTAAATATAACCCATTTGCACTCTAAGCAATAAAATACTAGAGCTATAACGGTCTTAGTTCCTGTGCCAGAGGAATGAGCTGTATGCCTTCACCTGCCAGGGAAGAGGGAGTGGGCGCACTTCTGCTATGAATATACACACAAATGAGCAGCTTTTCAGATGGTCATTGTGCTTCCTTCTTTCTTCAGCTCGAAAATGCAATACACACCCAGTGCAAATTGCAAACAAAATGTACTATTAGGAGTCACAGATTTCCAAATCACTTTGGCAAAGAAAACAGTTTTCTAAATTATAGAGATAAGCAGTGATCTGTATTTGCATAAACCCATGAAAATGTCTACTATGTGATTCAAATACTACTAGCACTTTAGCATAATTACCCTGCCTGCTTAAAAATTGCCCATGGAGAAATGGATGAGGTCTTAAAATATAGCACAATACCAAATATATCTTATAAACCGTACAGCTTTTAAAGTGCTCTTGAAACCCAAGAGGTGGCATGAGTTAAGGTATATTCTCAGTTTCTTCTATATTACAGACTACACCCTCAACCCCAAATCCTGGGATGTCATTATGCCTCAAGCTTTATGAGGCTTACGACCTGGTAGAAGATTTCATACTGTGCATCTACATCAGTGTTTTTGTTCAGATCAGGAATACACTTCTGAAACAAATCTCCCGGTCATCTAATGAGCTTTGGTTCATGTTATAGTCTTAAAACACATGGGTCTGAAGCACTCTTCAGGAGTGCCTGCATTGTAGTCCAACTTGTAGTGGGTGAACACCAGTGAACTGGACCAGACTAGGGTGTTTATTCAGTAAAATACCTGAAATATATGTACTGCGGACATTGTGTCGTTACTACCAATGGTTTTACTCTATTAATCCACTTATATTGGTTTCACTACTTCCTAAAATAGACCTGGTGTAGAGCTGTGAAAAGGTTAGATTAGACCATTAAACCCCAAGGGAAACTAATGATCTGTTGGAAAACAGGATTCTTCTTCAAAGACAGACTTGACCGCAGCCATAAACAAGACCTACCCTTGCACAGTTTGACTTGGCTTTCCAACCTCCAAGATGTAACATTCCCATTTTCTGTGCCTTTTGTCCAACAATAAATGGCCAGAAGAAGAGATGTTTCTGGAAACCAAGACTGGATGCACTTGTGAATTTAGAGACTCACAGTGGGATTAAGTTATAACATTATGTATTTCCAGCTTCTTTCCCAATATATGGAAACTGGAGCACACATTGCAGCTCTCATGAGTAGATAAAAGAGTTGCTTTTATCCCCAACTCCTCATTTTGGTAGTTTCGACTATATTCATACTTTTAACATTCTTCTTCCCTTCTCTACAAATTTTACTATATAAAAATTCCCATATTTTATTTGCTACTATTAGGCAGTCAGTGAGAAATTGAACATAAATCAATAATACAATCCTAAGCATAAAGTGAAAACATAAATTGTTACTTTGGTATATGGCAGCTGGATATGTGAGCATTATGCACCTTGGGACATAGGGTATTTAAGTGCTGCTCAAATATTTGGTCTGTCGATCAAGCTACTTTACTGTGACAAGTTCTCAAAGTGGTAATCAACCAATATCCCAGGAAGCAATTGTTTACTTAGCATTTTACCTAGAGAGCTGGATTTAGTTCGGGCAACAAAATGCCTGAACTTTCTTGAACAACGCCAGCACAGTTGTTGGAATATTAAGCATTTACCCTTAAAAAGATTTCCTTTGACAAGACTTCATTGACAAACAACAAAAAATTATAAGAGCTGTATGAACTGCTCTATCAAATACTTCTTTAAAGATACTGCTCTACACAATGATATAGTAAATGTTTTTTTATTTAAGATAGATCAGAAAGAAGACAGAGGCTTCAGGCAAGAGAATACAGGCCTGTAAGTTCTGTGAAAATTACTAAAAATACAATTAAGATAATACTATGTGAAATTTTAGTCCCTTTTCAATCCTGAAATTCAGTTTAAACAGCCTTAAACTAGGTAATGCATAGACAAAGTTTTATAATTTAATGTAATTTCATAAGTCCTTTCCAGAGGGCTAAATCTCAAGGGTATTGCAGACAGAAGGATCAACATTCAACAACGAGCAGTTTCTTAATAAAACATAAAATAATGTTAATCGATGAAAATGCATTGAAAACTTGCACAGAGTACTGGAAATACTTACAAATAATCTTTAAATAAAAGCATTAAATAATTATTTATATATTCATGATATTGATTATAAGGAATGCTTTGATGGAACGTGAGCAGGCTTTTAGTTTTTACTACATTAAAAACTATATTCTTCTCAAACGTGAGCCAAGAGACAAATGCCTTTTCGACTCTCAGTCATACCTGAACTACAGAGTCCATATTTGTTGTATTACAGGAATATAAGTAAGATTTGCTCCTGTACCGCAGAGCTATTGTGCTTAAGGTTAAAACAGGTTTGTCTTAAATGCATAGATTACATTTTTCTCTTATCTCTGATGGGTTCAGTTCACAGACATGCAGAAACTATTTGTCCCCTTCATCGCCACAGAACAGCTATTTGCTGTATCTGCTGAGCGCATCATTCCTGCACACATCCCTGCTATCTCCAAACGTGCAAAGGTACAGAGGATTTAATTAAAGTTGACTTCTTCAATGTCACTCTCCAACTCAGGCTTTCAGCTGCCTCTTCTTGGAATACATATAAAACAATCCTTTCAATGAAAATCAAACAGTGTAACGTAAGCATGTAAATTGGATCTTAAGGAGGGCAATGTCATGAAAGAGGCTCCTTAAGGGGAAAAAGTAGCAAATTATTTCACCGTATATCCAGTGACGGTAATGAAGGAGAATACAAAATGTAAACCAATATTGTAGTGCTGTATTACTGAAGAAAAATATTATATTATGGTACGCTGCATAAAAATGAACAATAAAGAGAGGCTTATAACAAGAACCTTTGATGCTTGACCTTGTCAAATGTTTGTCTACGTAAAAGTATCTGTTGATAAGGATTAAAACTACCCTTTAATTGACTGGTCTATTTTATTAGGGACAGTGGATAATTTATGAGAAAAAAGTGCCAAACTGACTTAATGTAAAAAATAGACGGGGTACCAGAGGAACAGCTGTCCTGGTCCTAAAGCGTACTCCCTAAAGGGCCTTAATCCCTAAAGTAATGATACTCCCTACAGGGAGTAAGACAGGGGGTCATAATCCAAAGTAATTATACGGACAGGGAAAAGAAACACTACTGGAATGTGTGAGGCACTGACTATGCCTCAGTCATGTGGAAAGCAGGTCTGTATCCCTTGATGTTCTCAGAAATATAACACAGTATATCAAACAAAATATACTATTGTTTTCTATTTGCTTTAGTTGGCCCAAAGCATTTTCTGAGCCGTGGACTAGCCTCAGCTAGTGCAGGTGAGCAAGCAGAATAGCACAGCTGAGCATCTGCTCCTCTAATCCGAAGCATTGCAGTGTTTGGTGGTGAACTCCCTGAAGCTTGGTGGGGGCTGGATCCCACAAAGGAGGCTCAGAAGTGCCAGAGTAATTACTCTGTTAGTAATTAATTAGTTCTTCCTTACTAAGCTGCCCTCCACTGCCTCTGCTGTATTCAGCCACGCTGAGCAGATGCTGCCCTACAGCCTGGGCTGGACATTCAGCGTCACATAAAATCTCTGGCTGGTACTAGCCTGTTCTCCAGCCATTGCTGTGGGGATATGGGGAAGATCTGTTTAATGCTAAATTAAGCACCAGTCCTTCTGTGATGTGAGTGTGCTCTGCACTTTGCTTGAGCTGCATTAATAATTACTCTGCTGTTGTGGTTAGTCAGCCATCTGTCCAACAGTCTCAAAAGCATTCACCACAACACTTTTTTTTCTGGTGTGGAGTAATGTTAAATGCTTTGCTGAAGTCAAGAGATATGTCCCCTTTATTCCTCCTTTCTATGAAGCTTATTATCTCATCAAAGGCAGAATCCAAGTTAGCTTGAGATGATTTATTTTTAAGAATCCATATTGCCTTTCTGCATTAATCTCTTTTAAAAACTTTTCCACCTCATTGTTTGTGCTAGTACTTTAACTACTTCTTCTGGCCTGTGCCTAATAAGATTTAATTCTTTTATTCCTCTTTCCTAAAGATAAAAAAATTGTAATTGTTGCTCTGTTCCACTTTATCTCTAGATTACCAGTTAAACTTCAAATTGAGTGCTGGCCAGCCCTCCTACTACCCAGGTAAAAGAGATGGATCTCTTGATGGGTCCCTGTCTGTGCCTCAACGTGTCGTCGTGACAGAAACCTCTGACATTAGTTTGTCCCCCAGTGCTGCTACAGAGAGGTCTGTTCTCTGCTGATTCCTGTACCACTGCCATCTGACCTACAGTTTCTGACTGTTAAAGGACATCTTTTTCTCAGTGCTCTCATCCTGACACTGTTTAACATTGTTGAGTGAAATGAATTATAAAAAAGGAAAGGTAATCCAGATAAGGATGGTCAGCAAAGCTCTGTTTGCCCCAGACGAAGCCTAGAAGCAGCAGGGCAGCTGTAGCCACACCTCAGCATTTCTTTAACCAAGAGCAGCACTACCCTACTCCAGTTTTCATGCACGAAGTGGTTATCCCACCCATAGGAGCTCAAGTCTTCATTTCTCATGTCTGGTAAAGCCAGATGCAATTTTACTATGAACTTCAGGGTTTAGCTTAAGGTGCCAGTAATTCTTGACTCTCAGACTTCAGGGACTGAAGTCAGGCAGCTGCAGATCCTGAGACAGTAAAACCTGATTTGAATACAGGATAAAGTTGCCCAAGATAAGATACAACTACAGTATCAAAATCTAATGGGAATCCACATTATCCATCATCTCTGTCATATTATTCCTCAACGTGGACAAGAGAATTGAAGGTATTTCTGGCAAGATTTATTTTTATTGGAATGGCAGCTAATTCGTCATATAAACTGATCTCCAGAGCTATATGATGTCCTGTGTATAAAAGAAATTCAGTGACTCATTTTAATCAGCTGAAAGGGATGTCACTTTTAGTGATGCCAGTAGATTAATACCAATATTTTTATTATTCAAGGGACATAAGGCAGAAGAAAACCACATCTAAGCTGACATTTCAACATTAAAGAGACATGAATGTGGAATTTTGGCTGTCTGAGAGACAGGCCGCAGCAAATAAGGGCAGAACGCTACATATTATATGATATTCTCTTCTAACTGGTGACAGACTCAAAGCTTCAAAAATGAAATCATTGTAAGCTAAACCCAGATAAAAATCTGTCATCATTTTTGGGGTGGTTTAATTGTGAGATTCACCATATCATTCTTCAGTCTTCAACATTGAATAAAGCCAATGAAACCCCAAACTCAAGCTAATAAACTGAGATAAAGTCTCCTGGCAGTAATTTTTAGATTAATCTTGTCAATTGCACAACTTCAGGTCAGCTCAAAGAGAGCTTGCATTTGCCGAGAGTACATTTTATAAACATACTATAAAGAGGCACAATAGTTAACAGTCTTTCCTGGGAAAGACAAGGGCCTTTTCCCTCACTACTCCTTGATGAAGATTCTGTGATGTCCCAACTTTCTAAACTAGCCCAATTTAACAAAAAAGCATCTTGATAAACATTGTCTCTCCCTGTTGAATTTGTGCTCACAGTTTATCTAAATGTACATTGCACTGTTAATTTCGGCACCACAACTTGGTTTGTTTCTTAATCCACTAAGTATTTAACTTCAAAAATATTCAAGCAGCATTCTGTATTTCCTCATGGGCTGAGTCTCAGATACTTAGAACAGATCAAAGGGAAAGCTACAGCTCTAAACCTAAAGCAAATTTTCAGGGTAATCTTGTTGCTCTGAGATAGATGTTTATTTTTTTTTAAATACCTTGTTGTACCTGAAGAGCCATCAGAAATCTCAAACTGCTGCAATGTTAGATAAAGCTTTAGAAAAGAACTTCTCTGGTTCCTATATACAGCTCAAAACAGAGGAATTTAAGGTACGTCTCTTTCAAGGAATTCATCTTTCAAATCTAAACAGTTGGTAGAGAATGTCTCACCCTCAACTAAAAGCTTCAGTACAGACTACACAAATATTTTGTGAGGAAAATCAAAAGCTCAATAAAAAAACCCAAGTTATTCAGTATGCAAAATTAACATTCATTTCTAGATTTGGGGTTGGAGTCCCAAAAATATGCATTTCAGTTGAGCAGAACATGTGATTTTCTGAATAAATTAGGCACTTATTCATGTAATTTACAACCTGTAATTAGGAATGATGAACAATTACAGGACTGGAACAGAAAAGGTGCCCTTAGGAAATGCAAATCTCTGATGATGGGTTTTTTTTCCCCCAATTTGAAACATTTGTGAATAGAGAAATGTTACATGATTACAGGTTTCAGCTGCAAAATTAAATTTCTAGGTGAACCAGGGAAAAAGAGCTGAAATTTCCTGCATCATTTGTAAAGGGCAATAGGCAAGTGACTGGATGATATCCCACTGGCTGCCAAGATATTGTTACGCAAGAATATCAGTCCCATTTTTATATGTGTGGCAACGTGCACAAAGCCCTCATTGAAGTCAGATACTTCACATCTTCCAATCATTTTAATTATCACACAGTACCACCCTGCTTGCAGTTTTAGCGCATTAAATATGTAAGGTGAACATTCCTAACTCCATGTTAATGTGGTTTCACGTCAGGAAATTTTCTGCCCTTCAAGGCTGGCAATAGGACAATCAAATCATCTCAGGCTCAGGTATTATATATTCAGGAAAATCTAATATATACATAAAAGCACTAAAAAAAACCCAAAAAAGCAAATATTTAAAATGAAAAAAATACATAGTTCAGATACACAGTCACAAATCAATGTAGCACTGATGTCATGAGTAGAAAGTATATGAAAAAACTGTCTGTAGCAGTTTGCTTAATATAATCTGGAATTAAAATGTCATAATTGAAACTATATGATTAATACATAATTTTCCAATATTGTTGCTGAATTTCTGGTGCTCGTTAAGGCTGGCTTTCATATAAATTTTAAATGCTAAATCTCAAATTCCTGAAACGTTTTCTTATCTTCATGATTCAGGTGAACTGATCTTCCCTCAAATGGGATGTCTTTTTCTGGCCTATTTTGGAGGTGCTGACATTTTGGGCTAGTTTGATTTGGAGGAACGGAAACCCAAGGTGAAAGGACTGCTGTGTCCCTTTACAGCTGGCTTTCAGGACCAAGGACTGAGAGCATAATTTTTCAAATGGGAGTAAAACTTGAAAGCAAAGAGGGCAGATTGGGTCCTGACAATTGGTAGGTTTTCTTTTGCATTCATACTGAAGAAAGAACACTTAGCATTTCACAGCTTATGAATTGATAAATCCTTTTCCTTAACTCTGAAAGGATAATTCCCCAGTGTTTGTACCATTACCTCACAAAGTTAAAAAATCTCTTTCATACATTCTACAATAATAACAAATTTTGACAGAATTTCATAATATCATAATATTAGCTCATCTTTGACAGACTTGTTCAGAATGGTTTAATTGTGACTACTGCTTTTATATTTCTTTTCAATAAACTGAAAGATTTGGCAGGTAACTTTTGAACTAACATAGGAAAAATATTACATACATTTAGTAATTTGCAGATAGAGGAAATAATACACTTGAATATCTATTTCTGCAACCAGTTAAACTACTGAGTATCAAGCAGGCTAGAAACAGTGCGAAAGATCTAGAAACACTAACAAAGAATGGGTTACTATATTACATTTATTTCTGGATTTCATATACCCAATATCAGTAAACAAGGGTTGGATGAATGAACAGCAAGAGGAACTATGACATAGAGATAAGGCAAATCATGAAAACTGATTTTTAAAAAGAATCAAGGTGTTGACAGTGGCCAATGTTAAAAGCTTCAAAAGCAACCAAAGGAGAAGCATGTCTAAAGAGGGGAGCAAAAAAAATAAAGAGGAGGAAGCACCCTGGGAAACCACATCTAGATTAGAGTAAGTAATTACAGGATTTGTAGCTTGATCAAGCAATTGACTACAGCAGTGGATTAATTTTAAGTCACGAATGAACATCAAGATCTGATAAAGAGCCAGATACTTTCTTTGGCAATCTTTTTCTAACTCCACTTATTCTACTCCAAAGGTTGTAAGTTACAGTTTCACCTACCCAATGCACAATGCAAAATTAAAAAGGCATTTGACGTATGTGTTTAGTTACTTCCAATGCATTTCTAAATACGTCAGACAATGAAGATTATATTTATTTTTGTATTGATATTTTTCATAACTAATGGACAAACAATTATAACACCTTAAATTTAAAATTTTAAACATAACTTTAACAGCCAAATGGACAATATTCTTTCCAGAAAGAATACTGAAAATTTGAGAAAAGCACAAGGCAAAAGCTAAGAAGCTGCGGAGAAAAGGAAGCTGAAGTTATAGGCCAACTTTATATGTGGTACCCAACTATATATATATATGAATATGCTCAGTGAATCATGTGCAGCATATGAGCTCCATCATCAATGCATCCAAATGCTGATTTCTCCACCACCTGTTTCATTTAACCCAACTGTGTTCAGTCCTTTCTGTAAATGCTAATGCATAAGGAATGGCACCCAAGGGCTGATCACACAGTACTTCCTTGCAATCTAACAGAAATTCCATTGCCGAGAGATCAACTTTATTTGACCCCAATTTTTAAATAAAAATAATCCTATTACAATCTACAGAATATTAAACTTTGTTTGCTCAAATCTTAGAACTTGCTTCTATTCACTTACCTGCATTCCTACAAATAAGGACAGCTAGGTCAGTGAAATCTGCACACTGATCTGCAGTCAGACCTTAACTTCTTGAAAGTAAAAATAAGAAAGATTAGGAACCTCTTTTTCACTGTTTAAAGACACGTAACAATCTTTGTCCATTTTTAACAGATAATATAAGTAATGCTGTTAATGGTGAAGTAGAAGACATAAGAAAATAACATTTTCAATCAGTTGTTCTAGTTCTATTTCTTGCCTTCCTAATAGATTTTTTGCTCTTTATAACCTCCTTTATAAGTGTTTTGAATTGCAAGGGAGAAATCTGAATATGAGAGAAATCAAACTGTCTGGTTTCTATGAGGTTTGGTAGAAAATGCATGGACAGAAAACGTATGCATATTTGCACATTTATTTTGCATACACAATGACCATGGTTGCAGTTACCAGACAGTAATTTATCAAATTGATCATCTGTGCAGCAGATCCTTAGTGAAATATCATCAAGTTATAAAAGCAAATTCCCACACATCTTTGCATGCACACTTGCATGTCTGACCTTTTAAACAGCAGCCCCTATTTTTACTGTGATTTACCTGTCACGTAGATGATCACCAACTACTGGGGCAGAATCTTAATGACTGAAGCTTGCTCAAGACTAGTTTACATACAGTCAGTGCTCACCTGGGCAGGGTTTGCCGCCCCCCACAGGTGCATGTTTGTGCTGGGTCACAGAAGAGAAAGGGACAAAGGGATTCAAGAAGCTACAGAAGTGCACATGAACCACACACATCAAAATAACCAGTGGGCCAGTGGATAATAAAAATATCAACTTAGAATAATTTTTAAAACATACAGCTGACTTGCATGAGTTAATATCTACCTGAGCAGGAAAATGAATACACTAATATCTGGCAGTGCTATAAGAATTACCCAGAGCCATGTTCGATACAATTTTCATTCCACTCCCGTTCTTAAGAAAGGTGTGCAAACCTTGAAAAATCAGTATTTTAGGGATTGCACAACCTTGCCCAGGAAGCAGCAGCACAGAAATGGGGCAGAGTCCATGGAAGTCAGTCACCGATTTTGGAGAAACACAAATACCTCCTCAGCAGCAGCAGAGCGAAAAGAGATTAGGGAATTATATTAGTCTTTACAAGAGGTCTATAGCACAGAGTGAGGAGAACAACAACCTAATCATAAGAACACCATAAGCCACCACAGTGGCTACTGTTTAGGATACAAACAGCGCTGTCAAGAGAGAACTAGTTTCTCTGCCTTGCCCAAGACCTGACCTTGATGCTGGTACAAATCCCTCACAAGAGCGGTGGGGGTCAAGGGAGTAAGGAAAGAACAATGAAGTGCTGTAAAATTTTCAGCTCACAAATACAAAGCTGGCAGTGAGGACTGTGTTTCGGACAGGCAGGCAATTTCAACCTACAGAGGACAGGGGAGAAAGGAGGAGATTCTGGAAACTCTTCCTAAAGGCCCCGGACAAAACGCCACACCTCCTCCAGGAAAATTATTTCCTTTCCATCTTGAGAGAAATAACACAGGATGTCCAAATAAAGTAATATATCCAGATTTTCTTATTTAGTAAGTTGACTCAGAGTGGGATATTGAAATACAATATTATACCAAGATAAGCAGTACACCACCACTGACCATCCGTGTACAGGTTATAAAAAGACACCTATTTGGTTATAATGCAAACATGAGACAGCCCTAGAAGCTGCTCGGACTATTTGGTGAGGCTGATCTATACTGTTAGCTTTATGCTGGTTAAAAGCTCTATTATTTTAAGTTGAAACATTCTGTTCCAGTGGGAACTTTTGCTCCACAGCATCCTTCCTCCCCATCCTACCCCCAACTCCTCCTTCTCTGGGTAACCAAAGTAAATTTTAGATTTGTTATCACAGCTAAGAAATTCCTGAAAAGAAAATGAGTTTTATTCTACCTCAAACCAGGACAGAAATTAGCAATTATACCCAGTTACTAGCTAATTTACCCCTGAATTTGCCCCTAACATTATCACTGGTATTGGCAATTTCATCATAAAGCATTATGCTGCTCAGAGTTTCATGTCTTTCTAAGGTAAAAATAAGTTGACTTCAACAGCCATTTTTATCTCAGAGCATAAAGACATGATGTGTACCTTTGTCAATCACTGTTCAACTATTACACACAGCAAAGTAGACTCTCTAGTAGATTAGTCAGGCCATTTATTCCAGTGCATTATCCCTCTGATAGAAAGTATTTTTTCTTTTACCGATACAACCAGAAAATAATCTAAAGGATTACAAGTAGTGTAAAGGAAAAACATCAAACTTTCTTTTCTTATTTCTATACATCTGATGGATCAATAATCTCAGCGAAAATTTTAATTATTAAAACCACAAGTGACAAAAATACAGCTTTCTTGAAAAATTGTTATTTTAGAAAGTACTGTTACTGATTTATGCTGTATTATTAGTAGGTGATTAATAAAACACTTCTTAGCATATAATACCAAATACTCCCAGATGACCTGCATATAAGTTCACTTGAGCCATTTGAAGTAACTGTATTTTGTACTATATATTAGACAAGGCTAAAGTGGGCTTCACATAATAGCTACCAATAAATCTTGTACACAATATATATCACTATATATCAGATATCAACATGGATTATGGTGCAGAGCTTAAAAGCCCATGTAGCTTCTGCAGAAGTAATACAATGCTATCTATCTCTCTACAGACCTCAAGAGATCCTCAAGAATCAAGGATTACAATATTGTCAGTCCCCTGTGTTCAAAAATATCAAGTCCCCCCCAGCTTCTTAAAAAAAAACCCAAACCCCCATGAGATTTAGAGATAATAATCAACTCTGTCCTTTATCTTCTCAAGAAAGAGCTTACAATTCTTCCTGACAAGCTTTTTCCACAATAGCAAGAGTTATTTATTTTCTAGGGAAGTTTGGCTTCTCAGAAAATAATCTGATTTCATGGCTAGAGCTGTAGGAGAAACACTGAATATGGTTACATGGTATTGCAAGAGCTGGTAACACAGATTTTGGTATACAGCTAGATTTTTTTACCCACTACCCACATACTGCACATCCTCACAGATGTAAGAAGACAGGCACTTTCAAGGAAAAATGTTGCATCTTCCCCAAGAACATTTCATCACTTCCCTGCATCATTTCATCATGATATAGGACTTAATTATACACACCCTTCCTGGAAGGAGTCCTGTAGCAGCGTGGCCATTGGAAATACCTCTGTGTGCACAGAGTAGGCAGCAATTTATATTAAACATCATTATTTTAAAATATATTATTTAAGATCATATTTAATATTATTTTAAAATATACATCAGTATTTTAAAATATATTCAGACTCTGAAAGCAAAAGAAAATTACTGTCTGGAGTTGCAATTTTTTAAAAAGTTTATCAGCATTACAAAGCAGACTCTTTGTCTAATGAATGAAAAAACACATGCAAATTATAATTGTTAATTCAAAAGCAAGACACCCTTCCAGGTAAAACATTGAAAAATCACTATATGACTATATGCTTTTATGTTGTATGGAAATAATTATATATAAAACAACTGACCTATAAGAAAATTTCAAGACAAGACTAGAAATTAAAATTCTATGTACAGTAATGTTCAGTAATGTATTTTCTTATTACGAAATGATAGAAAAGTGTGACTTTGTTCCCTTTCATTTCATTAAGTTAATTCTCAAAGGAAGGTTTTTCTGCGGTTGTCAGGCAGCTATGTTCCCCTCCTTATCCTTAGAATAAATTACATTAACAGAAAAGCAGTTGTGAAAAAACAAATTAATAGAGAACTCAAAAGTAATGCAAAAATTAAAAAATAAGATTGCTTGGCTAAGTGTGGTGAAACCAGTCCTGAGCTATCCAGAAGCTTTGAACTCAGCAGATTATCTGCTTGTAGGGAAAAAATATCCTAAAACGTGGATTTAAGTTTCATGTGTACCTTCTGAACAGAGATACTAGATACAAAGCCCAAATATCTTACAGCTCTTTAAACCAGCTTTCATAGATTCACAGTCAAATCTTGCTCAATTTAGACAGTAAGACTGTGCCAAAGTATGAACAGGACTTTATTTTGGCTTTGAACAAGTTCTACAAATAATATCTGAAGTGCAGAGGGTCAGTGAAGAACCAGGTTCCTTGTAGCCTTGGCTCACAGAACTGTGACAGGCAATGAGACAGATTGGAGAAGGGTTAAAAAAAAAAACCTGAAAAGACTGGGTGAAATCCACCAATCCAAGAGTAGGTTTGCACAACCCAGGTATCTATCTTACCCTGTAATTCCAAGGGATCCTTTGTAGTCAGTGAAGATCTAGTAAATACAGTCATGTTATCTAAAATGATACTAATTTCATTTGGAGTTAAATTAGGTGGATTTAGGAGCTTGAGGATGTTCTTCCTTTCCACCAACTAAAAAAGCAGCCCAAGACCATGAGCTCAGCTAGTAGATATCTACATTGTTGATGCCTTGCAATGAACCCTATACCACTGTTTGAAATATATTTTTGTCTTTCCCTTCTCATTTGAAGAATCTTCTGGACTGCTTATTTCTGAAATATATGATGAATGTTACAAGTAAAAAGTTTATATTATACACAATCAATTCAATTACACTTGAGTTGTTTGTGATTGTAATTTCTATGTGCTTTCATGTACATTTTAAAGACGGAACAGCAGAGCCTTTCTGTGGCATTGCCATAGAACAGCTGTTGTCATCTCACTTCCAACTTTTGCTTTAGTCCAATTCTGCATTTTCTATCTGTAGTAAAATATGGGCAAAGCAGTTAAGCTCAGCTTTTCAGAACTAATCACGGGTCCAGCTTTGCTAAAAAAGAGCTGAAGCTCTATCAGCAAACCCGTGCAATTATAAAGTCTTTGTACACAACACACAGCTGATGGCTCTTTGAAAAACAGCCAAGAGTGGTAGACTGTACGAGAAATAACATTTTAGAAAATAATCTCTTATTGCATTCAAGCTTGTAAAACTTTAAACTGCTTAGGAAAAGATAGCTCTCTGGAAATCCTGTCTTCCCTCTGTATTCTGTTCTTCAGGTCTCTGAAGTTCAATGTTTCCAGTCTCGCTTCTTTTGGACTGACAAAGGGAAAAGAATAGCACCGATATGAGGATCAATTCTTGTCCGTATCACAGGTTCCATAACATGCTTATCAATAAATATCCCAGGAATTTTTAATCCAATTTTTATTTCACTCAGACAAGAAGAATAAGTACCAGATACCTGTCTCATATCCATATGACTATAAAAATTCTCTCTGAAATGGCCTCTCTACTTTCTGACACTTATCAACTGCAGGCTAGATCACAATACATAGAAAAGGCTTTTTATTCAGCTGCATGTGTCACCTCTGCTTTGAAGCGCTGAATTTATCATTTGCCTCACCTGACCTCAAGTTTTGTGGGGATACTTTATATAAATCTTGAATAGTACTTGAAGTATGTTTCACTGACTTTGACCTCCTTCTTGGTAGTAACACCAATTGTCTCGAACTTAAATGTGAGGTAATGGCAAATAAAGCTGGAAAATAGAAAGTGATTATTGATGTAACTCCTAGCAGCATTTACAGTGCTAGCTACCAGCCATTCATATCCAACCAGCATTCCTTTTCTAAGACCTAGTTTCCTCTTCTGATCCCTCATTTCCCTGTTTAAGGGCCAATTAAGCTATAGATCTGCCTCTAAGAGCATTTCCTGCACACTGGACACTCACCAGCTGGCAACAATCGGACTGCAAACCATACCCTAGGGGCTAGATTGATTGCTAACTTTTTATAACACTAAGAGTTGGGCAATAGACTGGGATTTTCCCAGGATAATCTGCCATCCATAGAGCATCTGCCAGAGCTTATTTGTTATTCCATTAAGCTGCATCCTGTTTACACACTGTGGGCTCAGGAGAGCTTCTTTCCACTCTGTCTCACCAGCAGAGAGCCTAATCTAGGATGGGCTCTGGAAAGGACCACCAGCATCCTCCTTCCACCACTGTCTGCACCACTGGTTCCCCTACCCAGTGCTCAAGCTGCCTCTGACCTGCTCCAAAGACTGTCCTCAGGGTCATGCCTTCAGCCTGTAACTCCCCTTCATGCCCAGCACGGCTCTGCCATTGCCTGAAGCTCTCTGCTCTCCTTTCTTCTCCCGTCCATCCCCTGGGCTGCCTGGATGCAGCAGGGGATGTGCTCCCTTCTCCAGCTGCGGAGCAGGGCAGGGGAGGCAGCTGCTGAACCCGGGAGCACTGCTCTGCAGCAGGACTTCTGCTCACAGACAACTGCCTCCCTCTTTCCAAAGAGTCACTGCAGAGAGCAGGTAAAAATAAACCCAACACAGGGCCCCCTGGGCATCATCTGGACACCTCCCTTCACTTCCTTAACAACCCACCCTGTATTTCCACACTACGAGTTTTAAATGCAGGAGGCAGCCCGAAGGGAGCGCTTTTGGAATAAGCTTTTGAGAAAGACACCATTAAACCTTCTATCAAAATGTAAATATATCACCTCTGTTATATGCCTTTCCTCCATTAATTTCATAATTTGATCATGGTTTGTTTGCTCTGGTTTCTTTCTTTCTTTAAAACCTATTATCAGTCCTGCCTCAGCTATCCTCTAAGTATTGATGTAAATGACAGAGCCCTAAAAGATATTAGTAGCCATTTTGCTAGTTTATTAGGGACTGAATTAACAATTCCCTGAGAACAGCACAGGAAAGTGTGTGTAGTAGCCATGCACCTGGCACTTAAAAAACTGACAGTGATTGCAACTGTAGAGTTGATACAAATTATTTTACGTGCCTCTGAAAGCCTTAGTTTTGAAAGGGCTCATTTTCTAAAGCAAATGGATTCAAAAGGATTTTTAAAAATGAAGTTTACTAAGCATTTTTGCTAGCACAACACACTCAAACTTGTAAAGTCAATGGACCTCTCCAACCTTGAGAACCCTGTGAAAAGTTTTACACCCAACATTTGTGCTTCTCAGTGAAAAACAACAAAACAAGAGAAAAAAATCCCTCACGCAACAAAAAAGTACCTTATTACTAAATTTGAATAGGCTTAAATTTCATAAATAGATTAAAACAGTGAAAAATTACAATGTACTGATTGTTTTATCTTTAAAAAACCTTTTCCATTGTATTACTGAAAAATAATAAAATTACATAGCTTAAAATACAGTTCTGTACAGCTCAACAGTTCTGACTATGAGGCTGCAAAGGTTTTTCTATGTAAGGGAGAAAAAAAATGTGAGTTTTATGACAGAATTTCTGCTCCTCAGCCCTTACTGTCCTTTGGAAAAAGCCACAGAAACAGGAAAGTAGAAAAATGTTCAGCGGTACTTTCCATGTTGTACTTCTTTTTTAGAGGTGTAATACAAAATCTGCCTGCTGGACGGCAGAGCATAGACAAGATCTTAGCTGGAGTAATTGATTGAACTTTGTTCATTGTTAGTTATCAATAAATCCTTCCAACAGTCTTTGTCTTAAGACACACTTCAGATTTCATGGACAGAAGAAAAGGAGAACAAAAGGTCAACTCTGTGGGTAAGTAAATCCATGGCTTTTAAAAATAGATGAAATTGTGAGTTAACAAAATACTCTCAGACACAGCTTTGGTAAAAGCTTATAAAGCAAGTCTGCAAACCCATGGAATTTCCTTGAGTTGGAAATCTGTTCATATCTAATTATAGTATCAATATTTGCTGAGCTTTAATTAAGGGTCATAAAGTTTCAACTTCTTTCTTCAATTTGTGCTTCTGATTTGATCAATAATTTATTATCAACTGAAAACCAAACACACCTTATTAATACTAGATAATCACATTCTGCTTTAATAGTGTAAAAGTTAAACTAAGTGTCTGATGATCAGGAAATCCTGATTTTCTCAAACATCCTATTCTAGAATGGAATTAAATATTTAGATGAAGGATGCCAGCATGTTAACCATTCTATGGAAAATATCTGTACTGAACTTCGGAAACATCAAAATAAAAAAATATTTTATTACTGAAACTGAAATAAATTCAGATTCAAACCAAGCTACAAGGTACCCACAGCAGAGAGTTTAATGAAGGCAGAACACAAAACCTAAGTCAGAGAAATGAAAACATATAGTAGGAAATTATATATCTTAAGTCCAGGAAAACACACACAAACATAGCTAGAAGAAAATGTTAAGGCCTTTAGATGAGCAGATAAAATACAAAAATAAATTAAGAATTGGATTCTACAAGCAGAAGGAGTGAATCAGAAGATATGGTAGTGTTACAGTATAAAATACTAACATAGTATGTGACATACTCAATTCCTTTGATCAGCTAATCATAGATTATTGCAACATTAGAAATAACACTGCACAGACCAGGCAGAACAGTGTTACGACTCAAGGTGAAGACTCAAAAATTACAGATACATTCTTCTTCCACGCTTTAGCTAGCAGCAAGCTAGATGAAGTCTGTGCCAGAAGAAAGACTGTGAAAACTAGGAAACAAAGAAAACAAATAATTTAAATCAATCATTTCTGGGGGCAGGGAAAATGGGAAGAAATTAAAAAAAAAAAAAGAAGCAGCAAATTCAAGATTATTTAACAAAGGCAGAAAGTGAAATGTAAAAACTGAGTCTCATCAACCTGTATTTTTCTGAACTATGTTTTATAATCAATATACAAACTGGTGAGTTCCTTCCAAAGTTTTTCAGAGCTTTAATGAAAGTTACCATATTAAAATCAAATCTTCCTAAGAGTATTTGAAAAAGTGTAGCGATTCACTACTGTATAAAGAATTCTTGCAATATTCTGATCATCTGGGTAGGATTTAAGAATCAAGGGAGCTGTTGACTTTTCTCCATACCATCATTCCTCTTACATTCAAGTTCTACTAATGACTGCTTCTGGTTTTCTTCTTATCTTTCATGTTATCTGGAGATGAGAACTACCTGGGGATTTATTTTCAATTGTCAGTATCTTCAAAGCAAGGCAAGTTGGCTGAGGTGGATGAAAACACCTCATTATTTATTCATCTTCTTGAACCTAGCAAAATCAACAGAAGTTGTACCTCCTCATACTTCTCCATAACTCAGAACCCTTTGGTTCTTCCTAAAATAGGACTATTGTAAATGATTGCCTCTGACATTTACAATTTACTAACGAATATGTACTAGACCCCTACATACAAAAAAAACCAAGAAAAAAAAAACCAAAGGAAGATGAATTTTTGACACTACTACTAAGTGCAAAACTGCCATGCTTAAAAAAATGAATCTGACAACAAATGAAAACCACTCATAAATGATAGATTCTATTTAAAAATTATATTGATATAAAATTATGAAAACATACTGCTGTAGTTCCCAAGATAGGATTCACTTAAGGAGTGTTTATCCAGATTAAGAAAAACATTATCAATAGGCCACATCAGAAAAGTACTCAAGCCACTCAAAGGACTCAAAATATCACAAAATCATATGAATTACAGATAAAAGTCCCATTAGTCCATCTTGAAGCACCCAAGTACTGCAGCAATACTTGTGAGTGCTTTAGAAAAGAAAGTGAGAGAGGAGACATCTTCTGTCAAAATAGATATTTTTTTTTGATGTTTCCTACTCTCATTTTAAATGTCTTAGGATGGAGCTTTTAAAATTTCTTTAAGAAAGCTCTTTCACAATTGTATAGATCTCACTGTCAGGTAGTTGTCTTGCTATTGATCTAAACTGTCTCTTTACTAAATTATATCCCATTACACCCAGTCACATTCCCCATGGCATATTTTCCATGCTGCAGCAAGACAGCCTTACCCTCATCCATGCAAAGAATTCAACCACATTTTTGCTATATTCCAGGTACTCACATCATTCCCATTTGTCATATTGCCATTACTCATTAATTAGCCAAACTATACATTCGTAGCTTTTGTTTTTTCCCTTTCAGTTCTATCTGTCCACCCTCTTAATGACACCAGTGGGTGGATAAGGAGTGCATATACATTCCAGCAGTTTTCTCACCAGCATTTTACAGAAGATCCCAGCTTCATGATCTGGTACCTTCTCTGAGCAGATGGTATTCATTCCTTACAGGGAGTCCTGACAATCCTTAGATTTGTTGGTTTGCTGATAACATGGAAGAGGTAAATAAATATAAGTAAATGACAACACAACTGAATCCTTGCTGTGTGCTTGATTAATGTTCAGGTGAAAGAAAATCCCTCATCTGTATGTATATATAGGGACACTTCTTTGGCTCCTTCTCCTTGGAAAGCTTATATTAAGCTGGATGCATCCTCAGCTCACAGTTCTGACAATTTGCAGTAATAATTTGACACCTGAAGTTGTTTCTAATCACACAGCACCATCACACTCCTGAGCATGTAGGGGTATTTAGGGGCAGTCACTTCGTTAGGCACCTTTGTCAAGTCTGAGATTCGTCTCCCTCAAGTGTGGCTGTTTAGAAGCTTAAGCATTATTGCAGGCACCTCGACAGAGGCAGTCTGTCCCCCCATCCCCAATGACGTCCCTCTCCACAGACTAAAGACAAATCCTGAATAAGAACAGGACCTTAAAAAAGGAGGAGAAATACGCCTATGTCACTTTGTCTCCCAAAGGAAGCAAATAAAAAAACTTAGTCCGTACTCCTCAAATGATGCAGGTATAACTTTCCACTCGTACAGCATTATTCTCATCCGTGGAAAATTGGATTTTTGCACTTTCAGCCTAGCCAACCACATAAAAAATAAAAAAACCCCTACACTTCAGAAAACAAGCCTAAAGCAATATTCCAAGCATGAAATGGCAGAAATTCTCTGTACCTTAAAGGAATAAAGTTTTCCTGACAATTGGGAATCAGGGTGCACTACTCCTGCAGTTTGTTTCCCTAGGCCAGCCACCTTTATACCTTCCTCTGCAATCTCTTCACACACTCATACTACACCAGCTATGGTTCCCCCTCTAAATCAGCACTTAAATGGGTCGTCAAATGCTAGATATTTTTTTCAGATGTGAAGTTTGGAAAATCTTCAGCCACCAACATTATTAATAATGTCACATACTGCACATGCTATATGGCTCTTGAAATTGTTAGGTGCTGTAGCTCTAAGTAACAACTCCAAGTAGCTGCAGTTCCGTGCAAGTTCCATGTAACAACAAAGTCAAAAGAATGGAAAAAACCTGAAAAAGCAGTGACTCCTTTTCATCAAAACTGAAAAAACACCAGCCACTGAACAATTTTTATATAAGATCAATCTGTAACAAAAAGTGTCAGAGAAGAAATTTCACCTTCCAAAATGTCACTTTCCAAAACTTCACTGACTGACATCAATGCTGGAGTATAAACACTATTCTTGCTTCGCATTTTTCTCCTGTCTGCCTCACCAAACTTGGTATGATTTGTATGTTTGGAAAATGGCAAAAGAAAGGTCGTGTTTGTCTGCAGTTTGCCACACTGGAGAATTAGCTACAGAAGAAAACAGGTTTTCTGTTTGTTCAACTATTGAGTGTGGGAGAAATAAAAATGAAACAAAATAAATTATCAAATCAAATCAAAATAAGAAATAAAATAAGGTCTGTTCTTTGCAGACTACTCAAGTATTATACTTTGAATACCTTGAAACTCTGAAAAAATGAATCCATTGCAGCAGAAGCCCTGTCAGTATCACTGGTGCCGATACCAGCACTGGAAGTGTTCTCAAAAGGGGCTCTGAACAGGAGCTCACGGATGAAGAGGGAACATGGTGAGTGAGAAATGGGAGACTTTCAACAGAAAAGTGTCCCATGAGAGTAAGTGCGCATTAGAAAGAAAGCGAGAGAGCGGATACAGCTATTACACTGATCATTTAATGGAAAAACTTGTTTTCTGGACAAGTCAGACAACAGCAGACTGACTCATGTAAAAAAGATGCAACGTTCCATTGCAAGACCATGTCAGGATAGAGGTATGTTTACATCATGACATTCAAATCTCTGTACCAATGGCCACCACAAAGTCGTTATTTCCCATATGGTTTCAAGTGAAATTGAGTCACCAGATGGAAAAATGTAAATGCCATATAAGAGCTTTTCTGTGCAGTAAAGTCATTGTCAAAGCAACCGCAAGTAAGTGGTAAATCCTAATCTCTCAGAAAAAGATATTTTACATGGATTTTGGGAGCCCTGCTACTTTTCTTTTCCTCTTAACAGAAGGCAGAGGGCTTATGTCAGTAAATACCTACATCACTGCATGGGCAGCACTGACTCGAGCAGGATACAGAAGTCAGAACTCATTCCACTTTGGGGAATCACAGCCTTAGGACAGCTGGAGAGCCTGACATCTCCCGAAGCATTCCACACTGATTGAGGAAAGAGTCTGATTTCCTGAAAAACCTGAACAAGGAAGAAATTACAGGAATGATTATTCATAAAGAATGACTTTAGTCCTTTCTCAAAACAAAAAAACAGGCAATCAACCAACCAACCAACGAAGCACAAAAATACCCACCATGCCATAACAGAGGGATCACAGGACATGGAGAAACAAAATTGTGAAAATTAGGAAAATGCACCACTCAAGCACCACAAAGAATTAGTGAACGAATCTCCATCTACCCTTTGCTGCCCGCAGATGGTGAGAGAGAAAAACATGCATATACATACCATGAAATGCTGTTTTCCACATTGAGGGGAAAGCGAGGCCAGGTCTCAGCTACACATCCAACCACTCCATCCCTCTTCTGGGGCTCAGGAAAAGGCTGAGCTGGCTTCATGTATTTTCTCCCCAAACTGTGGCAGCTCTCTGCTTGGTTTAGGATTTTATTAAGCTGTAGAGTACTTCCTCTAATCAGAGGGAGGAATACTGTTGACAGTGGACTTAGGTTTATGAGGCAACATTTAAAAAGCCATCCTGACATTCAAAAGACATAAATGTTAGTACAGATTGAACTGCAGCACTCTGTGCTTCTCATTTGTTTTGTCAGGTAGTGTGAGATGATTTGCCTGGGGAAATGAAGCAGTAATGTCTAAAGACCTGATTTTTCAGAGGTGTTAAGACATACAACTCCAGACGTTATCACAGGAATCTATGGTGCTCGCTGGTTCTGGAAACTGGGCTGTGGATGTATAAAGCCTTACCTTCTGCTTGTCTGAAAGGTACATACTATAGCAAAAGAGCGAATACAGTGCTTTGAAAATAAACCTTGTCTTGCCTCCCCTTCAGGTGTAAAATTACAAATGAGTGTCACAGCCGAAACAAGCACTTAAGGAAGTAAATTTGTGTAAGCTTCCTCTTCATTTTCATCTTTTGGTAGAACAGGCCTTCACTTATGCTTCAGTGACTTACAAGGAAAAAGTCTTCAATTAAAATACGACTTCTGCTATAAACTGATAAGCACTTGCCCTGGAAATTAAGACTTGCCTGTGGCCCTGCATGCAGCTACTCTAACTTGAGCTACCTAAGCTGCCTTGTCTTGCAGAACCTTGTCTTGCTTTGACACATTACAGTCTTCTATGAACATTATGTCCTGCATGCACCAAAGAGCGTGTAGGCGTAAATCTTTCATTATATACACTGTAAATACATACACAAGCAAGGGTATTCTTACTAGTAAAAAGTACTTCTAAACTTTTACCTTTGCTTTCTAAGTGCCCACAGTAGGCAAGACATGTTCAATCCATGTTTTCATCACAAAAACAAAGTTTGCTTCTAGGCATATGAAAAACTAAGCCATTTTCATTCTACCATTGGATAAGGAATTTCCTTGAGACTGAAAATTGTTTGTTCTTTGCATGTCATTATCAATAAAATAAAGGCTGCTGTAAACATTAAAATCTAAAACCACATTAAAGTTGCCATTTAGGATTTCTAAATCCTACTATCTTTTTTAAAATTATTTTTAAAGTACCTTTGATTTAAAACCTGAAACAAAGAATATCTGGAGTACGAAGAATAAAAATAACTTTTAATAATATGAGAATCGACAAAAACAAATAAGGTAAGATTCCAGTTGCAGTACTTTTTTTGGCAGGCAATTACTGCCAGATATCATCAGTACTTAAGAGAAAAAAATTATGGCTTTAAAAGAAAATTTTGTCTGTTTCGTTTCCTGCTTTTCGCATAATGACTAACTTTCCTCTTCCCCTTAGTTTCTTCTAATTACTACATTTGCAGTACAAAAGAGTAAATTATATTTTTATTTCATTCACTTTTATGACATTCAAGGTCAAAACTGAGAAAACCTCAGAGTCTGTCCTAGAATAAAATTAAACACATAAATGTCTTGGAGAATCTGTGCCTCAAAGGCAGGTCTCTCTTTAGCATTGCTATTGCCTGAATTCTTCTGTTCTTGAATTAAACTATATATATCCAAACTGAAATGCAAGAAAGAATAAATTTCCTCTTGTTATTCAATCCAGAGTGTGAGATTCAGACCTGGCCTACCCAATTCCCCGCAAATTCAAAAGCAACTAGAAACAGCTCTCAGATTTTTGCTTGTCTACATATTGGAGAAAATCAGAAATAAAACTAATTTAATTAAAAATTGCAACTAAACTAAAAAACTATTCTAGCTTAAAGTCTACCTGTCTCTTCTTTTTCTTTATATTCACAATTTTTATATTTGTGAATTTCCTAAGTATATCAGTTTCCAAGTGACTAATAATTGTAAGTAGTAAAAGTATTAATACAGTTTAATTGTCAACTGAACATACAAGAAAGAGTTAGTTACAATCTGTGTGCTGCAATATATTTCAGCTTCTACCATAACAGCTCTTTGGTTTAATGTGTGCTGCATGAATTAAAAAAGATGGCATGCAGCACTGGGATATCGACTGCCTACTTGGAGAATGATTAATTTAAGATAAATTGATGCTGGCTTCAGTTGTGCTGATTGTGTTTCCTATCCCAAGCTGCAGAATCAGTGTTTCCACTCAGAGGTTGTAAAACATATGCAGGAATCATTTTTTTCCACTCACAAACCACAGTGCATCACAGATTTAATCTTGCTTTTCTGTACTCTGTGGCTGAATTTAATTTTACTTCTGCCATCAGCCTAATAGACAAAAAAATGTTTCCCATTTATTTCAATACATAAACTTTAAACTCATGTTATTCTGATTTCATCCCACTTCAGTGTCTTGGTTTTATAGCAAATAACATAGAGTTTAATTCGGTCTACAAAGACATAGTGGGTATCACTTGGAAGAATTTTAAAACATAAAGAAATTACAACAAACCCAACTGAAAACATATGTGATTTGATAATGATCATGCAACTTATCAAAGAGGAAAAATGCATATAAAGACACAGAAAGAAGAAGTGGGGTTTTTTCAGTGCTACAAAATAAGACCATGAATTTGTTCTCTGGTAAAATACATTTTTTTAAAAACACACCTTCTAGAAAAGTCAATGGCTTAGTCTTATGAGGTTGCAAACAGCATCTCCTACTCCACTCCGCTAAGTATCCCAGCATCTGTCTGTGGGAACTATCCCACTCACCATTAACAATTCCCTCACTCACCGGACAGGGTTGGATGTGGAAGAGAAGAGAGGAAAGGAAGATGGGATTAGGCAAAGATAGAACTTCATTCACCACACAAATACATTTGAGATCTAGCCCAAAAGGGAGGACGTTCTTAAGAAAAACCCAAAACAACAAAAAGTTACAAAACCCACTGTGCTTTTGGGAAAATGTGGGTACAATGAATTTACCAAGCAAAAAAATTAAATAAAAATTCTCAGATCTGCTTTATTTTATTCCATGGAAAAAATCAATTTCTAGCACCCAAACAGACTCAAAGTCCTCCAGCCTCAACAAGACACATTTGCCTCCCAAGCCCCTTGCAACTGTCCAGGTGTGTTTTTTTTGTTTTAATCACGCTGCCAGATGCTGCAATAGCCATGGGGAAGGGAAGGGAAGGGAAGGGAAGGGAAGGGAAGGGAAGGGAAGGGAAGGGAAGGGAAGGGAAGGGAAGGGAAAAGTCCAGTACAGACTTAAAAATACAGTTTATTTCAGAAATTTATGAAAATAACTGAAAAGTATTTATTTCTACTTATTTAAGAAGGGATTTGATGTATGTCACTGTAGCGGGCATAAATGGCAGAGTTTAATTAGCAGAGGGCTGTATTGGTGATGTGTGAGACGAGGCCGTGAACTGCCATGTGCCAGGGAAAAGCAACCATGGACACACAATTCCCCTCACACAGGAGTCAGGGGAACACCCACACCTCTGCTCAGGCAGCAGAATAGTTAGGTTTTTTGGTTTTGGGTTTTTTTAATTTTTTTTTTTGTTTCTTGTGGTTGGACTTGATGATCTCAAAGGCCCTTTCCAACCATGAATATTCTGTGACTCTATAATGACATAACCCACAGGCAACCCCCACAGGGACAGGGACAGGTCTGTGGCCTGCAGATCACTCAGCAGGGCAGAGGACCACCAATATAAGAAGGGAAAAATCAGTTGGCAGAGACTTTTATGCACATGTCCCCAGCCTTTTTCATGTGCCATTGTCTGTTTGGAGGAATCGGGATGGATGAAGTGTAATAACCCACAGTGTCCGTAAGGAAAGTGGAGAGCAGGAAGGGGTAGGATGAGTGTTAGGCTTATACTCAGCATGGGGGAGAGGAAGGACAGATGCTCACTTAGAAGTTTGATTGCTGATGACTCTAAGCCTGTCTTGGAGTAGGTTCCTAAAGACCTGGTTAGTAGTCTTGTCGTCAACCAGTAGAGATAGAGATAGAGATAAGTAAGTAAGTAAGTAGAGATAGATTCTGAACAATTAGAGATGAGTCACAGAAGTAAAACAAAAAGTAATCAAACTGACCTTAAGTTGGTGCAACTTCTACAGCTTTTCATATCAGTCAACATGCCATAAGATAGATAAGCATCCCTTGAATTGGATGAAAAGAAAAAAGAAAAAGGAAAAAAAAGATCTATGTGCTTTTTAATATTACATTGCTTTGCATTAGGCATATGGATTCTTAGGGATTCGCCTACCTCATCACAGAAAAGACAGCAATAAAGATGTGTTAGGAACCACCTATAGTGATGAGAGATGATTTTACTTCTCTTTACCATTTATTTTCTTCCCAACACTATTCCAGCCAGGGGACCAATTAGTGCTGCACAGTGATTTAGAGTTTTAAGCATTTGTCCACAAGAATCAACCTGCAATTACTACGCTGTTTTATGTAAACTACCCAGCATCTAGCAGATGATGACAAACTCAGCTGAAACTGCTTTTTCTAATGGAACAACATATTTAATACACACAGTAATTTTTAATTACATGCATGACTTTATTGCCTCTAGTAATTTTTTTTTAAATAGTGGAAGCTGCATCTTGAAAGCACCAATAGATTATGTTCATATCTGTTGCAAATCCTTGACAATAAATAGTACGAGGAGCAGCTCTTACCTGTACCAGGCAAAATTCTCTGGCTGAATCACTTGGAAAGATTCCTGGTGTGCTACCCTGTCTTAAAAGCTTGGATATTCTTCCATTATCTCATACCTTACAAAGAATCAATAAAAGGACATTGTACAGTTCTCAAATTATGTCTGCAGGCAGAAACAGGCTCCTTTCCCAGCTCCAGAGCAATTTAAATCCTTTAAAGTAACTCTTTATTGCTCTTCTCCTGCCTGTTACCTGCTTGCTAAGTTACAGACAGCGCACAGGAGATTTACACACATCCACAGGAAATACATCTACAGCCAGGAGTGCTTTGTGTATATGGATGTAAACAGTTGATATAAACTCATTATGTGACATGTAAGTCCTGGGGAGCTTTGGGACTACTACCACATTTTCAGGGTTCTAGATATTCTTTGCCATGGGTAAAAAAAATTAGGCATCTTGATGGAATTCCTGATTGTCGTTACAAGTGTAACCACAGCTGCATCATGGAGAAAGCTACAGTAAAATAGGAGCAACACATGGACCACCCTTCAGGCAAGACAAATGTAGACCCCAGAAATCACCTACTTAAGATAATTAAACATGTTTTAAAACTTCTTTTGTGGCCTCAGGAAAATATCAAACAAAATTTTATCTAGTTTAATGACATACATTGACATTACATGTCCAAATATACAGGAAACTGTAAAATCCCTTATTCTACAATCTTGAAAGTGAAATTTCATTTACATTAAAACACTTGCATGCTACTTTATAACTCAGATAATTTTTATCTATAAGCAAAAAAGATGTTGTAAAGTTTGTTTAAAACATATTTCTGCATCTAGTTGATTTAAAGACAGGGAATACACTGTCTAAGAAGAAATTACAAGAATGTTAAAAGTAGAAATGGGGATTATATCAAAAGTAATGATTTCTTTCATTGACTATATGCTTCTAAGCAATGCTTTGACTTCTATTCGTGCAGATAATCCTATTGATTCAGTTAACGCTTGCAAGATTCAATCTTGTTTTCAACTGGCACAATAAGATATTCAGGTATTATCCCCAAAACTAGGGATAGACAGTGTATGAAAATCACCTCTTACAGAAATATCCTTTTCTGAAGCAGGAAGTAAAATCCTGTGGCAGTGCAAGTGGACAGACCTGGTCTGCTGGTGAGTTACAGCAAGGCAGCAGGAGGATGCTGAGCACGGGGCGCATGACATCCCCACTCTGGAGGCCTTGGTTGATGCCTGTGTTTTGGGTTCTCTGGATAACACCTCGTTAATTCTTCCTTCTGCTAAGGGAGGCAGCGGGACCCTGCAACAGCCAGGCTGCAGAAAGCAAAAAGACTGTCTCAGTATGGGACCCAAGCCTGCCTGTTGCACATTTATCCAGCTCTGTGATTAGTCATTTTCCAGCTTTTCACCACCTTGGGCTGAGGTCTCTCGACAGCTCACCTCTCAGGCAAGCCTGAAGCATGTGCCTGCACTGAATTTCAAATTCAGTCTGTTTTTACCCATTACTGTTTTCGTGAAAAGCACTCTTGCCATTTAAGCTGACTTCAGCAGCCTGCTGCTATTGATAACCGTTCAGGTCCAGAACACAAAGAAGAAACATTTCCTTACAGATTTCCAAGGCTCCCGTTAGTGACAGCCTGGGAATGTGACACTTAACAAAACGAGATGTCTCTGGGTATCTGCTTCTCATCACAAAAAGCTGAGTCACATTTTGCTCTCATTTTCATATGTACTACATAAATGATTCACTGAGATTGTCTGCATATAAACAATGACTGAACTTCTGTTTTCAGAGACAAGTCTTCCCCGCTCCCCAAACCGCACAGATCCCAAGTACGTGATTCTGAACTATAACTGGTCTCCTGGGTCCCAGTGGCCATAAAGGAGTTTCCTTGGCAAATCTGATTTCAGCTTTTGGTTGCACAAAAAGCCCCACCTGAAAGCTGTCTGCGAGGAAAACTATTCCTACTTCATTCCGTTCCAAGGAGGAGTCTTCTGGAAGGTGTCCGCTGGGGAACGTTCAGCGCAGTCCTCAGAGGCAAACCCTGGGGTACGGTCTGAAGCCGAAGCCCGAGGTGACACTGCAGCTCTTGTCCTGTGAAGCCTTTGGTCAAGGCTTCCAAGCAGCACATCATTCTCTGCTTCAGAGGATCTCTGCACAGACCAGAATGCCTTGGCACCCCGTAACGTATGGCTCTAATCACACTCTGTCCACAGAAGCTGAATGCAGTTTATGTCTGATTGTGCTTATATCTTAAGTGCGTTAAAATTGCGGCTTGAGTCCACACCGCTCACTCATCATCTCCGCCTTTGTGGGCAGCAATAGATACGTGTCATTTCCAGTAAGTGATGTTTGGACACCTGCTGAACTCAGAAAGAATGTCAGAGCTTTGGAGCCCATTGCTTCTGTGAATCAAAGACATTTGGCCATCTTGAAAATGAACTGCTTTTGAAGAGAGAACCTCCAGACGCGATGACATCTGCTGCTGTTGAGCCTGCTCCAAAGGCAGCAATGGAACCCTGGGTAAATAATATTCATTTCTTACTATGGAATTTGGTGAGCAAATAGATGGGTGAGCAATTCAGAGTTCCAGTTAGATACCACCGATTAAAGAAATGTGTGCAGTTAGACAAGAAAAAAAGACAAATGTAAAATCTCAGATTATTATTCCAAGAAAGATTTAGTGAAGTTAAAGCAAAAGAAAAAACCCAAACCCCTGTAAAAACTCTTAAGCACTGAAACCAGAATTTAGGAGATTTTAAGCCTTTCAACCTCCCGATCTAAAACCTCCCGATCAACCTAAGCCTGGAGATATCAAAAAAAAACATATAAAACTGTGTTTTAAGTGAAAGATGGTCTAAGAGCGGTGCCAAGAGTTGTGACGTGCCCAGCACTCCCTGTTAGCCAGCCCTGACCTCCACCGAGCTCCCAGCTTTGCCAACACCCGGTACAACTGCTCAGAAGTGTTTGGGAGAACAGTCTTTGTCAGACCCTAATAAACACATCGTTAGGCATTCAGAAACACGGCTAGAGGAGGAAGGCTTTTACAGAGTTCAGCAGTTAAAAAACTTGCCCAGAAATTGTGAGCCCCGTGTTCTGTGTCCCTCTAGATGTGAACAAACTTCAAACCTAATCTAATCTACTAGCTCCCATGAGTGCTCCAACCATCACACAGGTGTTTGGACTTTATGATTTTTTTCACTCTCTCTTATTTTATTTTTTTTTAATCTTATGACCACCATGAAAATGGAAGAGCTAGATGATTGTTGAATTTCTTCATCTCTAAAAGTACATACACACCCACTTCACAGAGCCACTGCAGAAATGCATTAGGTAAAGTATTGTGGACAGCATGAGCAGTGTAAGTGCCAAGTCCTGTTACTACCACTAGTAGCAATAATAATATTACTTGACATTTGCACAGTGCCTTCCACCTGAGAAACACAAAGCACTTTACAAAAATCAATTATTAAGATGCTGTGAGGTGGGTAAATATTATCTACCTTTTACAGATGATGTAACACAGGCTCGTATCGGTTAATTGAATCGCTAAAATTACCCAGGAAAGAGGCATAGAGCCACAATAGTTCACCTAAGACCTCCTCTGTCATCTCGAACCAACAGGAATTCTTCTTCACGAAATTCTTCACCTCACTTACCATTTTTGTGAGCTATCTTCCACAAGCAGTTTTCATTACCTTTTCTATCATACATAACAGACTTAAGGACACCATGCTAGCAAATATACCTGTCCCGTTACTCCCAGGACAGGTGTCATGTAGCATTTACATGTAGTAATACCCCTTAAAATTTCTTCTCCTTATTCTTTTTTACTGTTTTGATAGAGAAATAAAGCATAACCTATCACAACAACAACAAAAAAAATACATTTTGGTATATTTCACAAAGCGAGAAAAGCCACAGCCGTTCTTGCCTCCTTTGTACCTCCCTCTCCTCATTCTCTGCTCTTTGCCCTTCCCCATTTAACCAGCTCTCCCCGTGTGTAAATCTGCACCGAGCCCTCACACAGCAGTCAGAGCACAGTGCATCAGAGCTTTCTAGGAACAGGGAGACAGGCTGGGAGTGAGGAAATCCTTCCTTCCTTCCTTCCTACACCATTCATTGGTACCTTCCTTTTCTTCTGCCCTTCCCTTCTCCAGCCTGACTGGATGTATTTTTACCAAATTAATGCATGAAACAGAGGGAAAGGGAGGTGGTTGGACGTCCACAAGATTTCAGTGTTCTGTGAAAACACTACATGTTCCTGCTCCTGTCCTCAGGCTGCAGCAAGAAGGGCTAAAATCAAATTTAGGTTCAAAGCTCTTTCTGCTGTAGAATATTCAGTGACTAATTCAAGCTGACTTAACATGGGAAGTCATTGTGCATATGAAAAAGACATTGTTTTCCTTCAAGAGAGAACAGAGTAACACTGTATTTCTAAAACAGCCCAAAGATGCTGGCCTAAATTTTGAATTAGCACTGCCATATTTTTCATCCTTTCTTCTTTTGAGAGTAAAAAAAACCCACAAAAAACAGTTGCAAAAATCTCTTTATTAAAGGAGAAACAAAACCAGTCAATTATGTGTCATAAAACTCCAAATAAATTAATCAGCCTCCACAATGTGTTAAGCTTGTCCAATCTTGAGAAATGACAAAATATTTACCAAAGGATGACGGTCTTTAAAAGCACTATAATGGGCAGTGTCAGGTATCCTCAGTCTTACAAGCAGTCCTCCACCCTAATAAATTTCTCTAAATTTTTAATATATAATGATACCAAATGCTCAAATTCTCATTCTTTAACAGCCCCACCACCCAGAGTATGAACTCACGTTATTTACAATATCCAGCATAACCCAAAATTTCCTTTGCTTAAAATCCAGTGTAATCCACATCAATGCATGCATAGAAATCTTTAAAATCAGCTTACGTTAAGTTTTATACATATGTAAAATTTCACATTTCTGCTATTGTTTCTGAACACTGGATTACAATTTCTAAGTTTTCCATAGAAGAAACCTAATTATATATCAGATCACATTCTAGACATAAGCAACATTTAGCTTACTTTAAAGGCTTCTCAACCTCAACATCTCAACTGTAAAGATCATTTAAAATGAGCTGACGTGTATGACCACTTAATGTTACCTTTGTTTGGTGCCAAGCCAAACCTGATAGAAGCTGTCAGTAACTCCGAAACACAACTTTCTAGCACAGATGATGTAATGATCTGAAAGTAATCTGACCGACTTTTTGCTTCAGAAAATAATTCTAGGACTGCAAAGGTATTTGTTCTTCATGAAAAACAAAAATGCTGGTAGAAAATTGGTGTTATATTCCTTATGGAAGAAACTAATATGTTCTCCCTTTTTTTTTGCCATTGCTCATTTTTAATACGCTATGACTATATTTATTTTAAAACATGATTTTTATACAATAAAAAAGACCTTTGTGCCAATCAAAAAGCAAAATAACACCAAGAAATCTTCTCAACTTCAGCATATGCCGGATCAAGCCCTGAACTGACATTATCTATCATTGTGTTTGTATAATGTAAGATTAATTTGATGTGTTAATTTTGTACTCTATGGAAGTATTTATTCTTAAATCCCCCTGGGAGCATAAAATGTTCAAAGAATGAGTAATATGTGCCACTGCATATGGCAGGGTAATTTCACGGGAGACAGGATTTCCTATAAACATTTTTACAGATTTTGCTGAAAATCATGAAAGCCGAGCTCAGTAAAACTCCTCGAAACTATGAGAAGCACAGATTAATTCCTGCACTAGTTACAGGGGAAAATAATGTACCTTTCCAGGCTCTCGCTGTGTACAAATGCCAGCCCCGGGCGCGGGGAGGAAGCTGCATTCCTCTGCCCGGCTGCCATCAGCGCTCACAGCACCTGTGACGCTTTGCCAATATGAACAAATGGCTCAGACATAAATTATGGCACCTGCCTGCCCAAAAACCACACTTCCTAGGGATGTAGCTAACGTGGAGAGTTGTGCTCCTGCAACTGAAGAAGCAATTGATTCATTCCCTCCTCTACGCAAAAGCAATCTCAACGTCATACCTGAAGAGGGGAGCTCTTCATTTTTTTACCAGCAAAAACTGCGTTTTCTCAGGCTTTTAGTTTGTGATAAATACACTCGGTGTGCCAACAAAGCAACAGCTTACAGTTTACACACACTCATAAAAATACTGGAATTACAGTCATGCAAGGGAGGTAGTTCCAACATTAAGACTTACCTGCGTACGAAACCCAAACCTTCTGCCATTACCTTGCCTGCAACCCTGACACACACACAGACTAATCACACACCAAGAGACCCAAATCCTACGGAACCTGTATCTGTTTCTGGTTTGGGGCAGAGTGGCTGGAGCTGCCTGTCAGAAAAGGCCCTGGGGGTGTTGGTGGACTGTGGGCTGAACAGGAGCCAGCAGTGTGCCCAGTTGGCCAAGGAGGCCAACAGCATCCTGGCCTGGATCAGGAACAGTGTGGGGAGTAGGAGTCAGGAGGTGATCATTCCCCTTTACTGGGCACTGTTGGGGCCCCACCCTTAGAGACAAGGGGCCCCACCTTGAGTGCTGGGTCTAGCTTTGGACCCCTTTCCACAAAAAAGACATGGAGGTGCTGGAGCGGGTCCAGAGAAGGGCAACAGAGCTGGTGAGGGGTCTGGAGAACAAGTCTCATGGGGAGAGGCTGAGGGAGCTGGGGGTGTTCAGCCTGGAGAAAAGGAGGCTGAGGGGAGACCTTCTGGCTCTCTCCAACCCCCTGAAAGGAGGGCGTAGCCAGGGGGGGTCGATCTCTTCTCCCAAGGAATAGGCAAAGGGACAAGAAGAAATGGCCTCAAGTTGCACCAGGGGAGGTTCAGGTTGGACATCAGGGAAAATGTTTCCATGGAAAGGGTTATTAAGACTTGGAATGGGCTGCCCAGGGAAGGGGTTGAGGCACCATCCCTGGAGGTGTTCAGAAGATGGGTTGACACAGTGCTTTGAGACATGGGTTAGTGACGGGGGCATTGTATGTTTTTCTTTTTTTTTTTTTTTAATCAGAGTTAGGTTGATGGTTGGACTAGATGATCTTGAAGGTCCCTTCCAACCTAGACAATTCTATGATTCTCAGTGGTCTTGGAAGTCAGAGTAAACCAGTGCCAGCAGGCTAAATGTCACAGTGGGAGAGCTGAGTCCATTTTCAGCTGCATTTGCAGTTCATTTACCAGCTACAGAGAGAGTAAAAATATCTTCACATGCAATTGCCAAAACTCTGTTTTCCAAAGATTTTACTTGTTTGTGTCAATTATTTTAGATCTACTGTTACACTGCAGACCTTTGGCCCAGAGATGAATACTATCAGTATGAAAATAAAAACAATGGGAAAAAATCATGTATTTTCCCACATTAAGCTTCCCCTTTCTTTCTGCCCCTTTCAGCTTCCCAAGGCAGTTCTCCACATCAGCCCCAGCCTACTGAACCACTGATGACTCCAAGCTCCATCTGAACAATCCAGCCCTTCACAGCTCCATCTTACATGTTCTCTTGCAAGTTTCCTCCTGAGCTCTGGGAGGAGATGGTCTGAAGTTGGGGCACGGGAGGTTTAGATTAGATCTTGGGAAGAATGACTTTCCTGAGAGGGTGGTCAAGCACTGGAAGGGCCTGCCCAGGGATGTGGTGGAGTCACCATTCCTGGAGGGATTTAAGAAATGTGTAGACGTGGCACTTCAGGGCATGATCTAGTGCCCGAGATTGTGGGGTTGCATCTGTTTGTGGGTGGGTTTGGTGTTTTGGGTTTGGGTTTTTTTGTGGTTGGACTTGATGACCTCAAAGGTCCCTTCCAACCATGAAGATTCTGTGATTCTAGTTCCTAATGTTTGGGGCAGTGCTACTGTCAGACCACAAGCATGCCAGAAACAACGTTCACAATTTCATAGTTTAGCTGATTGAACTCCAATGCCTGACACATGACCTGATGTTTCTTACTAACATATACACAGCCTTCGAGGATCTGAGCTTTCTGTAGCAAACTTGTTCACTTTGCAATTAACCTCCACGTTGACCTCTGCTGTCCCTCTCCCTTTCCTCTTTCCAGGCCTTTCTGAAAATCAAGTCCTCTCCACACCCACAAGCTGTAATGCCTACACATCTTTGTTCCCTGTCCTTCACAGCAGAGGCAAGGATGCATGTTTTTATTGTTTATTCTACTCGCTGTGAAGTACAGAGTACAACTGTGGTACTAAATCACTCTACTTGAGGGCTTGCTCTTAATATGCAGATCTTATCAAAATATATTAGTACCATCAAGTAGAAAATGGACACCTGCATGTTTCTTCAGATACCATGTATCCTTTTTAACTCTATAAGAAATTTGAACCCTACAATTTATCCTTTAGTATGCTGTAATCAAAAGTGTCAATCTTTTTAAGACTGTTTAATGCCTTAGTTGTCATCCTAATTAGCCAGAGGTTAGAAATATAAACATAGCTAAGTGAGTACAGAACAATGATAGAAAAGAATAGGGTTTTATTCACAACACATTACATGAGCCTTCTGTTGTAAGGAGGCAGCTCAGAATGCTTTATGCATTTAAAACTCTTCAGTGTAAGGTGCTACAATTACTTAATCAGATACTATTCTTAACAGGCAATCAAGAAGCCAACTAAGACTTCTGTAATGGCTCCCAGGCAAATGGAAGGTGGAAATCTGAACTTCACCCGAGTGGACATAGAAAGAAAGGGTGCCAGTGATTCATCACAGTCATGGTGATCTCACCTGATAATTCTGATTATTTTGCTATATTTGGGGCCAGGGTTTGGGATGGTTTGGAGTGTGGGTGGGTCTGGGATACTATTTTTTTTTTTAATTATCCAAGGATATAGTATTGCAGGTCCTTATTACTGACGTTTACAGATGAACTCCAGTTTTAAAAATAAAAGTCTTGAGAACTGTTTTTCTACTGGAACATTCCTAAGTGTACATCCCTAATAAGCCTCATTTGGTGTAGCTTAAAGGGGGAGTCCAATCTTGAAGAATAGACAGTGGAAACAAAACATTTCTGCTGTGAATTTTAAGGATGTTTCTCTGCCTTTGGTTTTATTGACTGTGAAGATTATGCAGGCTCTGTTAAGTCATTCTGTAAACTTGTCTAAACTCCTTTCAAGGAAACAATTTTTTTAACTTCTTCCAATTTACTTTTTATAATGATCTCTTCTGATGAACGTTGTCATGTATGCAAATCAACATAATCATTTAAACGCTGATCCCACAACCCCCAGATTTCAAATTCAATCACCTACAATGTCAGTGATTCTTTAAGGTGAAGAAATAATATTATGGACAGATAACCTTGCTAGTAGACAGCTGTCAAAAAATAAACTAAAAAAACCCCAACCAACAAACACAAGAAAAACAATTTTATTTGCTCTATTTTATTTTTCCCATTAGAAGTCATAACAGGGCATATGGATATAACCCTCTATTTCAGCCATCACATCTTCTTTATAGAATAAAAAGCCCAGTGTTGTCAATACTCTTTGGTTTTAATTTTTACAGAATGAAGACTTGTTTCCCAATAATAAGAAGAGAGCTTTAAGCTCTAAACCTGTGCTGCACAGATTTATTAACCTAGCTAAAATGAAAGGCATGTCTTTCTCCACCAAGTGTTATAATTTTCAAATAAGACATGTCCTCTAGGGAATAAATTTAGAGACTTTTTTTTTTTTATGTAGAGGGAGGGGTTAACTACTGAGATAAATGACCACAATGTTGCATCTGTATTTTGAAGTTTAACTTTGAAAATGCACTTAATATAGTGCTGAGCAATAAAACACATCTATTGTACAGTGTATATATACAGTATATACCCAATAGAAATTTCCTGTTCCACACAGTATACAACACACTGGTGATAAACAGGTCCTCAGCAGAAGAGATGAAATATAAAGCCAGCAAGTTTACATATTCAACACATTTCAATGTCATTTGGAGTTTATAGGATACAAATACAACGTCTGCATTAAAGAGCACTCATCTGTGATTTTCCTGTCGATTATTAGTAAGCACCAAAATTTATCACTCACTCCCAGAAACTCCCAGAACTTTTTAAAGCACTGTTTATTTCGTGAGTAAATTGGTCTCCAATATTGCTCAGCCTTCCATTGCTTCTTTGCCACACTGAATAGCAAAGGAAATATTAATCACTGCAAGAAAAATCTTTGTATAGAGTACCAATCTAATCTTTCTGTCTCACTAAACTACTTTTTTCACATAGGCTTTACTCTCTTTTCTTTAAAGCCAAGTGTATACTGAAATGTTGAAGAAGGGAACCGTCAGTGTTGGCTCATGGAGATGCATGCAAAGAAAGAACCCCAGACCTGTCTCGGGGAAGAGCAGTGGCAGGGCCTTACAAGGCCTGCACTTCAGCCCTCAGACACCTCAGGGAAGCTGCAGACGTATTCAGTGACATTTACGGGCTGTGCATTTATTGTTGGGTTCTCACAAGCTACTTGCACACACGTCACATTGTCCTTTGCTCTGTGGGGACCTACAGCACAGCACTTTTTAATTTTATTTTCTAAACCAGTTCTCAATAGCTATGTGACAATTTCTGATCTGGGGCTCACCAGACCAGGTGATGAGGCTGGGTACGCCCCGCGGCTGCTCTTTGCCATGGGCTGGTGGCCCTGCAAAGTGTTGCCATCCTGGATAGCCTGTTCCTACCCTGTAATGCCTTCCAGCACCGGGGACCAATCAGAGCAGCCTCTGAAAGTAAGAGCTGCCTTTCCCACATAGAGAAATCCTTCTCATTATCCAGTCCACGTATCACCTGCCTTAGCCAGCTCCTGGACCACCACATCCACCCAGCAACCGATGCAAACATCACTGCAGATTCTTTCCCTGTCAACCTGTAACGCATCACCAGGAGCTTCTTGTAACACTGACAAAGGCTCGAGAACAGGCTCAAAATATCAAGATTTGAACTTGGTTTTTCCAGTGTTTAACATTTTCCAGGGTGGCTCCTACTTAGGCAACCCCTCCTCCAAAAAAAAAAAAATTAAATTAAAAATCAGTGGTCGGAGCTTTTCACACCTCACAGGAAGTCATACTTCCACTGAAAGTATAATGATTAACACAGAAAAATTAATATTAGTGTAGACAACTAATTTGTACTGATCACTTCTGAAACCCACAAAAAACTACTAAGATCAGAATTATAAAAACCTGAATATGAAAACTTTTCTTTGAAAATGAAAAGTAAATGTAACAGCTTAATAACTATAGGAGTTTGCATTTCTAGCAGATCCTCTGATCAAGGTATTTGTACAATTTTACTTGTCATTTTAACCCAAAAATCTCATCTACCAAATATTTTGCTATCAAAGAGTGTATTTCAGGAAGTTCTTCCCTTATACTTTCCAATCTGGTTTCACGGCCCTCCTAACATGCTGCAATCCAAACTGGAAGCACAGGCTGCAGATTTACAGCCAATTACAACTGAGAATTTTCTCAACAACTTCAAATACATCTCTTCTGCACAGACTGAGCAGAATATAGAGAGAATATTTCTGTTGACAACAAATGCACTAAATCTGTTTTAGGTCTGTTTCAGAATGTGTTCCAGGGAAAACATCAATTGAAAAATTGGTATCAACTAGAGCTGATTAATGTATGAATTGTTGCAGAGCTGCATGCAATCTCCCAGTAATAGTTCTATTTCTTTACTTGAACCAGCTTGCCAATTATCATTATGCCTAACTATGAAACTGGGACAAAATTTTTATGATGATGTTTACATCTTATCCAGTATGCACATAAATTTAGTCTAGTATGAAAAAATAAAATTAAAAAAAAAAGGCAAAAAGCTGTGGTTAAAGCATCTTACGACTGGGTACAGAGAGAACAATACGATCGGAGCAGCAAAAAGCATCTTCAGGCATGTGTACATACTCCATGACAAATGTTGTTACTCCTGCACAGTAGCTGATTGCACAAGCAGTGATCTGTGCCCACGTAAACACGGACACGTGGGAGTGAGCTCTGGACGTCTAGCTGCCCCTGCTATCACCTGTGCAGATTATCATCATAAATCAAGTTATTTTAATACTGTTCATTCAGAGTTTTGCAGGTTCAAAGGCTAACAGCAGAGCTGGTTGGATCTTGAAAAAACAATGCTTGCAAGTGTTGATATGAATGCTAAAAAGCTCTTCTAAAGGATGTTCTTATGGCTATTCGGAAATGTTTGCATGCACGGATCTCTGCATGCACATATATATGCAAAAAGACTAGTTTTGCCCAGTGAAGACACGCTTAATTCCTTGGAGGGACCAACTGGATTTTAATTGTACCCCTGTCCTCCATGTGCCTAAGCCTGGCATCTAGAAGGATACATTCCATGATCTTCCCAGGCACGGAGGTGAGGCTGACAGGTCGGTAGTTCCCAGGGTCCTCCTTTCTACGTTTTTTAAAAATGGGTGTGATGTTTCCTTTCTTCCAGCCTGCAGGGACTTCACCTGACTGCCATGACTTTTCAAATATCATGGGAAGTCATGAGGCTTTGCAACCTCATCAGGCACCCTTTAACCTGCTGCCACCTAGACCACATTTCACATGGTATACACTCACCGTGTCTAGCCTTTAAATTGCTTTCTGACAGCTGGGGTGGGCACACATCTCCCTCCTCCCTGGTGGCCAACACAAAACTCCCATTCTTTGAGACAGCCTCGCTTGTGCTGGCGTTTCCCCATCAGGCTCAGGCAGATGCAGAGAGCTGCCCATGCCACAGCCCCCCTCTTCCTTATTTATGGTCCCTCATTCATGCTTAAATGTTTTAAGAAGTTTTCAAGTGCCCAGTGTTGTTACCTGCTACAGAGAGTGACGAGGTGCTGCTCAGTCCTGGTTGCATTTGCTTCGGTGCTTGGGGCTCAGTATCAACTAAATGGTCATAATTCCCAAGTACCTGCAAGGCACTTACTTAGAACTACTGGAGCTTCTGGCCGTGGGGTGAGGGCTGTGCTTTTTAAAAGGTAGCCCTGTGTAACAGAGAAGCATTGCAGACCCCCTACACCCCAAAGAAATTGGGCAAGCACTGAGTGCAACAGAGCAGCTGCTTGACAGCTTTATTAGAAAACAGCTTGGAGAAGTATGTGAAAAATACTGTATTCAGCTGAAGCTGCAGGGAACAACGGAAGAAAAATAATTAGCCAAGTCAGAAATTGGCTAAGGCATTGGGTCTTCTGAGTTTTCTCTTTCCTCTAAAATACAAAGGGATCTTTAAACAACAAGCAGTAAGAGAGACAATGTTTATATCTCACCTTAAAAAGCCTCAAGCAGAACAGCCCACCCAAATAACATCCTTGGCTCAGAAATCATTCAGAAGCAAGGGGGCCATCTGCTGAATTCCCAGTACCATTTTCTGCTGTATCTTGGAACATTTTCATTGAAAATCTCTCAGCCTAGCCCATTTTGGTGCCAGCTCTGCTGGGCTTGAGAGGAGTGGCAGGAAACCTCTGAGCAGGTCTGGCTGCAGGTGAGTATCACGTGTATCTACCGTGACTGCAAAAACTAAACCCAGTACACCAATCAGTGCCACCTACTGAGGACTCAAAAGTCCTGCACACAATATTATCAGTCTGAATTGTATGCAATAACTTTGTATTATAAGGCGTTTCATTCAATAGCAATTTTCAGAAACAGAAAACTTGCTCATAATATGTCATGAGTCACGAACATAACTTTCCAGGTAAAATAATAATAAAAAAACTCCCCAAGCTTAACGCACAGTCTCTAAAAAGAGCAGCTTCCTTCTCCAGTGTGCTGTATGTGATGCTCAGTAACGTCAGTACCGTGCTCAACCTCAGCAGTCCTTTCCCCGTGCAAGCCCATCATGACACCATTGATAGGTGTTTCACTGGTGACTCCTCCTAACTCCACTCCTTCCCAGTTCATTACCACTAACCTCAGGTCCCAGATTCAGAGCGTGCAGAGCCAGATCCTCGGTGAGTGAAGGAAAAGTAGAATTTTACCAAGATTTTAGGACACATTCGCAGGCACAAATGGAGTGCATTGTCCATCCTCCATATCTTCTTCTTCTTCGTCCTGCTAGAGCTAAAGGCCTTTCTGCACACCAGGAAGAAGGACCAAAATTGCTTCTGACACAGTAATAGCAAAGTGCGCTAAATAAATACTACAGAAACACCCAGACTGAAAAATCCTTGTTCATGTAGCCATGAAATTTGATAAAGGTATTTAAAATATTCACCACTGTTCTCATTTCTTAAAGCATAGCCTTAAGTCTACTGACATTTCATGGTCTGTTAATACAGGACGCTTTAAATACAGAAAGGTACACTTTATCCATTAAAGGCTGCGCAGACTCATGCATAAAATAGCTCATAGTGTACAAATATAAGATCGTTTAATGCTACAAACTATAACACCAAATCCTCAAGGCTGCTTCCAAGTTCAGCATTTTAAAAATGACTGCAAGACATAACCTGTGTCTGTCAAAGTTATAATCAGGAGGTATTAAATAAAAGCACAAGCACAGGGAGTACAAACAAATGCCACTTGCTCAAGACTTCCTTCTTAAATATAAGAAGTGGCCCCAAGTTTAACTCATGGCTTACTGAACACAGGAATAGTTGGAGGGCTTTTTTTGCATTGTGTGGGGATATCTCATGCTTAAACCAGTTTTACTACCTCCATCAGTACTAAATCTCAATATATGCACGATGTCCGCATCCATAATGCAAAAATGCATCCAGGTGTTGGTTGCTGTTCACTGTTGTGACCTCATGCACACTGATGAGCAGGAAGGATATGGTCTGGAAAGTTATAAATTTCCAGGCACAAGCAGATTACTCTAGAGTATCACTGCTTTCAGGACTTAATAGCACACATTACCTACTTTGCCAACTAAGCACCCCTTATTTTTCTCCTAAAACGGGACTCCCATATGAAAATATGAAAACAGTATCTATAAAAGCAGTGGTAAGTGCTAAATATCAAACACTTGAAAGAGTTGCAGATCTACAGTTACCTAGCATTAATAAAATATAAATTTCTCATGCACCTTTATTCCCATGAGTTGCCAAGCATTCCTCTACACAGGGCTTAGCCTGTGACCTCAAAAGCCTCACTGCCTTCACAGAGTGGCCACTAAAAGAAGGTAAATGAAAAAAAAAAAAAAGAAACAAAAGAAATGTGTGTGGAATAGTGGAGGTTTTTCCTCAAGAATACAGAATGGACTGCTAAAATTCAGTCCTTTCCATAAAAATGTTCCCAAATCACGTTCAACATCCCAACTCCTGGCCATATGAATGTCAAAAGCAAGAGTGTCCATCTTATCATAGAGAAAAGCCATCATAGGTGCTCCTACTACTGCTTCAAACTCGGAAAAGCTCACACGAAAGAATGTTTCTGTGCAATGAAAGAGACCTGAAGTTATTTTCAACGTATTTTTTTTCCCTTTTCCACTACACCCTGACAGTTGGCTTCAGACGAAGATGCTTCAATGTAAAGCAAACAGCAAAATCTTTTTTGTTTTTTTTTTTTTTTTTTAAATAGAGTATATCTCACCTTGAAGCAATAAGAAAAATCAGAACAGCTATTTTTTGGTCCTTTTCTCTAAAATTTGCATTTAAACAAAAATTATTTCCAGCTGGTAGCAGAACTATACTAAAAAATATGAACCATTAATGGAGCCAGACAATGACATCTATTTCATTTAGTATTTCTCCTGAGAGGATTGGTGCTCGCACTCACTAGGCAGCTAGAAAGAGAGAGAGCTGGGAAGCAAAAGACGTGGAGCAGAGCTCTGTTTGGAAGGTAGTATCTTCTGATACTCCTGGTGCTCCTCAACTTGAACATCAGCTGTTACAGTTCTACTGAATGCAAACTATTTACCACCCAGTATCTTCCCGCATTAGACCTTTGAGGTCTTTTCCTTTCCACCTTTACAATCTCAGTGAACGTCCCCCTGCATCTCCAGAGGTTCCACACACCAGGCTGGATCCGTTCCCGGGGTCGGAGAGGACAAACACAGCTCCGCCAGCGCCGGACCGGTGACACCCCCAGCCCCGTGGTGGTCTATTGCCCACCAAAGACACAGCAGGAGGCGGGGGGACCGTGGGCGCCGTCGCACAACACCGGGCAAAGGCTTCTCACTTTCCTCCGGGGAACGCGAGAAATTCAAAGCAGAGACTTGGCCATCACAAGCTGTGCCCAAAGGTGTGCTACGAGGCACGGCTCGGCACGGCCGAAGCCGGAGGGAGTCCCACCAGCGGGAACAAGGTGTCCCCGCAAGCCCGGTGCGGGGCGCGGCGGGTCCCTCAGTGTTTCACACCTCCAGAACCCGCACCCAGACGGGGAAAGTTCCGTCGCGGCTGCGGGAGCGGTTTCGGTGCTGCTGCCACCCACCACCCTGCTGCAGGCGCCACTCGGCACGGCGTCTGTCCCGGGCACCCACTGCCCTCCTCACCCCTCTGCCCTCCGCACCCCACTGCCCTCCGTACCCTCTGCCCCCCCGGGCGGCGGTAGGGGGACGGTGCCCACTCGCCCGAAGCCCGGGAGACCCCCTGGCCCCTCCGAAACGCCTCAAGCCACCGGCGGAGAGCGCCTCCGGTAGTTCGACGGGTCTCTCTGGGCTCCGCAAGACCTCCCCAAACTTCACGCTTGTTCTGCCTGGATGTGGGTCTCGGCAGGGAGGTAACAACACCCCGCAGCCAAACGCGCAATTTCCTTCTCGGGGGGGGGATCGCTTTGTTTGGGTTTGTGGTTTTTTTCAGCCGACAACAGACGGTGGGTCGCTCCCCCTTCTCCCCAGCCTCAAAACCTCGGCCGAGGCACTAAGCCCCGTCACCTGGAGCCGACACCGCACCTTCCCCTCCGGCAGCCCCCGACTTTCCCGCAAGCGCCTCAGAAATCCGCCTCTCCCTCCCTCGGCCTGAGCCCCAGGCGCGGGCCGCGGAGAACCGCAAACTAACGGGCAACCCGGCGGGGAGGCAGAACCCCCTGTCCCCAGCATCCCCCTCCCCAGCCCCGGCTCCCCGCAGGCGGCCGCCGGGCGGAGAAACTTTTCGGGCCGCCCCGCACCGACCCGGCGCCCACGCACCCCCGGGCCGGCGGGGACGCCGCCGCCCGCCCATCACCCGCCCCCACGGGCTGCGCCCCGCGTCTACACCCCCCCCCCCCCCCCAACCCCCAGCCCGCACCGCTCCTACCGTGCGGAGGGCAAGTGAGGGAGGGGGCGAGGAGGAGGTGGCAGTTACCGGCGAGCGAGCGCCCTTCTTGCAGAGCGGTCCCCTGAAGACGCCTTTGATGCCGCGGTAGTGCCCGTTGCTGAGGTGCCGGGAGCTGATGACCAGGTAGCACGCCATGCGGGCCCCCCGGGCGGGAGAGCTGGGGTGCGGGGAGCGCCCCGGTCCCGCGGGCGGCGGGGACAAAGGCAGGCTGGCTCTTCCGCGGCGGCGGAGCAGGAGTCCGCATGAAGGGAGCGGGCGGAACCGCAGCAGCGATCGCCCCCCCCCGCCCCGCCTCATCCAGCGCCCGGGTGAGCGCTGCCGGCGGCGGGATGCGCTGGAGGCGGCGGCAGCCCGAGCCCCGCGGAGGGAACGCGGAGGCCAGTCCGCATGCTGCTCCGCGGGTGGGAGACGGGCCCGGCGTGAATAAGAAGAAGGGCAGAGCGCAACTCGCACAGTCTGCCGCTGCCACGGCCCCTTCCTCCCCTCCTCCTCCTCCGCCTCCTCCGCCTCCTCCTCCTCCTCACAGCAGGCCCCCGGCAGCCCACCGCCGGCGGGGAGTTCCTCGGCGGTAGCTCGGCCGCCGGCTGCTGCCCATGGCTCTGCCCTCCGCCGGGCTGCCCGCTCGGATGCTGCCGGTGGCCGCGGAGAGCCCTCGCCGCCCCGCTCCTCCCCTGCCGCCGCCGCCGCGCCTCCGGCGCACCTCCGCCGGCGGGGGGTGCGGGAGGGCGGGCGGGGCGGGGGGCGGGGGGGGGCGGAGGAGGGGTAGGGAGAGCCGGAGACGGTGTGGGGGGGGGTGCGGTGGCGGCCGGGGGAGCAGGACGGGGGAGGAGGGCAGGCGGCGGGGCGCGCTGTCCACCTTCATCATCATCATCATCCTCATCATCCTCGTCCTCCTCGCCCAACTTTCCGCCCTGGATGGCAGGGAGGTCAGGTCCCTTCTCCGCCTCTTCCACCTCTCATCCCATCCCCTCCGCTGTCCTTCACACACACACACTCACACACGCACACACACGCGCACACACACACGCACACACACACACACTCACACACGCGCACACACACGCACACACACACGCGCGCACACACACACACGCACACACACGCGCACACACACACACACATACTCCCCCTCCCCGCCCCGGGCAGGCGCTGCGGTCCTTCCCTGTCCCCACAGGTGCGGAGCGAGGCGGGGAACCCCTTCCCGCAGCCGTGGCAGGGCTGGGCTGGCGGGGAACATCGCCGCCCCGCTTCCCAGCCTGGCTGGAACCGCAAATTTCGCGGGGGCTGCGCAGAGCCGGGGGACCCCCGGGCTTCTGACCGGGCTTGTCCCCATCGTTCCTGCCCCCGAAAGCCGCGAACAGGGGGATGCGGTGTCATTTACGGCCAAACTGATTTACACGGAGCGGCGGGATTTCCCCCCCGGGATAAATGAAAGAGATTGTTCTTTCCTGACACCCCTCCCCCCCCCCCCCCCCGCCCCGCCCCCCCCCCCCCCCCCCCCGCAGGAGCCGGGCGCAGTGTCCCCCCCGAGCCGGCTGGGCACCCCCAGCTTCTGCTCCTCGGGTCGCAGGGCTTGTCTCTGCCCTGCCACTCACTAGGTAGATAAAAATAAATCAATAAATCACACGGCCCTAGTAGTCACTGCAGACCTTTCCCTGCTTCTAAGCAGATTACTTGAAACTGTAGATAAGATTGATTTTTTTTTTTTTTAAATGTAATCCTGTAAAATTCCCTTTTCAGATATTTAGTGAATGAAACTGATAAGCCAAACTTACTCTAGTTTTAGCTTCTCAAGAGCTATCTTTCTATGAACCTAATGTAAATTAAAAAGAGAATCTCATACAAGCCACTGGACTGTATAGATAAAAAGGTCGTGATGAACCAAATGTCATTTTTTGGCTGTATATGTAAAATAGTGATGTACAGGATTATACAGAATGCTTCACATACAGTATAAAATTTGAGTATATGTGTGTATATGTACATATGTACAAATGGTCACAGAATCACAGAATATTCATGGTTGGAAGGGACCT
>BJBW01006761.1:155405-172207 GCA_004320125.1 Scolopax mira
GGGAAGTTCCACTCCAATCTGAGGAAGAACTTCTTTGGGTGAGGGTGGCAGAGCCCTGGCAGAGGCTGCCCAGGGAGGGTGTGGAGTCCCTTCTGTGGAGATCTTCAAGCCCCCCTGGATGGAGTCCTGAGTGATGTGCTCTGGGCACCCCTGCTTTGGCAGGGGAGTGGGACTGGAGAGTCTCTAGAAGGTCCCTTCCAACCTCTGAACTCTCTGAAATTAACAGCATATTGTCCAGACACTGTTTATTCTCAGAATGATAAGACTGCAGAACGTTATGCAGAGAGACTCTCACAATGTTTACTGCTATAACAACCAAGGTCAGCTAACTTTGTTATTTGACTCATTGGAGGGTCAGAAGTGGAAAAGTGTAAAGGGGTTGCACCTGTGGGGAGCAGTGGACAGGACGGTGACCCAAAACTGATCCGTGTGTTCCTGAATCCAGATCTGGAATCCAGCTCCTGTCCATTACAGGACAGGAGAGTTCAATGTGGGACTTTCCCCATGCCTGCTGGTGACTCAATCAACATCCTAGGAGCTTGATATGGCTTTGTATATATTGTATATATGTAATTATTTTCTTTTTTTAGTGTTTTATTAATTGAGTAGTATTTTCATTACAGTAATTTAGGTTTTTTTTCCTAAACTCATTAGTCTCTCTTTCCCCCTCCTCTCCTTGGAGAGAAAGGTAGGGGACAGCATCTGTCATTTGTTTCAGTGGCCAGTCCATCCCAAACCACAGCAATGTTAAATACCATTCCAGGAGCATAGGCCATGACTGTTTATAAAGCTTTTACAATTTTAGTGTCAGTTAAAAAAAATATTTTAGCCCAAAACAACTGTGTATTACTACAGTTTAGCTCTTGCCAAGAACAGGATGCCACTCTGTCAGGCAGCTCAACAACAGTTTGATTGTGAAAGATTAGCCTTCTCTTTTAGTCAAATTGAGAGTAAGATATCATTATGCAGTGGATACGGATTTATTTACACTTTATAATGAGCTTTTAAAATTAAGTGGTTGTTCACAGTATGCAGAAGTATTTTGAGGGTTTAACAGGCAGTGTACTAATAAAGATGAGAGCTGTAGAGGTGCGTTGGAAATGGAAGCAGTTCTGTTGCAGAAATAGTTCCACCTTGTTGAATTATGAGTTACATTGGGGAACAACGTCAGGAAGTCTTCTGCCTGAAGAAGTTGTGTGCAATATTAGTAATACCACATGAGGGGTTTTTACCCTGTAATTGTGGTGGGACTGTAGATTGCTTTTTTTTTCCCCCACAGTACACCATTTGAGTTTCTGTACATAATCAGCTAGTCATTAGAAAGGATACGTTTTTATAAACTGAAGAAGTAGAACTCTTAAACGTAACAAAAAAACTCTTTAGTCTGTTTTCTTCGATTCTGTCAAGTAAAAAATAAGAATATTGCTATTAATGGGATTAATGTGGCTTTTGTATGTGCTATGCAAAACTGGAAAATCAAGGAGAGAAGCATTATGTGTGATTCCTCCTGCAAAGAAAAGGAATGACATTAAAGAGAGAATCTCCAGAATAAAGAAATAAATTTATCAGGGGAATAGCTTTCACTGAAAAAGGACTCGATTTTCTACTGAAAACTGTGTTTGATTTAACCGAAGTTCCTGATGAATTGTCCTGTGCTGTGTTGGTTAATTGTTGGCACCTTTTGTTAGTAACATGAAGATTACTGGGTGATGCTTTATAGTAAATATCGTCAGTTATAATGTTCCATTCATAGCACAGTGTCTCATACACCCCCAAATCAAGGCTCAGAGCCTGACCATGCTATGCCTCCAAGCGATGGAGGCCCTCCCAGAGGGACAAGTTCCAAGGCATCTCTTGCTTACACGTGGCCCTTTCCCACTCCAATTCTTCTCCAAAGAAGAAAACACAGAGCTCGATGACAGAGCAAAGAGAGGAAGTAAAACAGCCAAATGAAACAAAGAAGTGATTGAGTAAAAACAATATATTGAAGATCCAGACTTCCTCATCTGCCTTGTACATGCAGATTTTATGGACCTCCAGGGCTATTTGAGAGCTATTATTCACTGATAAGAGCTGCAGACACACAACGTGCACGTGTACGAAGGCAGAGCCAGTAGAGCTGGTGTGACTCTGTATGTCAGGATGAGGAACAGACCCCCTCCAATCAAGGGAGCTTCGTGGCAGAGACCAAAACTCTCAAAATCTCATGGTAAAAGCATGGGGGCTGGCAAACTGGAAAGTAAAGTGACAGAGGAGTGAATCATATTTACCTTACTGTTTAAGAGGTCGATCTTAACTGAAATTGGGGAAATATTGTTTTAATTGGACAGCAAGTAGTGCTCTTCAGTTAAACCTGTACTTTGGAAACAAGAAGAACCCTGAAAATTTGAGCCTAGTGGCCTGGGCAGTACAGTCTTCTCTAGCCCATGGTAAGAGACAGTATGGATTTGTACAAATCTTGGAGAACCAACTGTGCTTTGGAAATTATTTTTCTCCTTTCTCATTCCAAAACCATCTTTATTTGCCTACTCATTTGCATAACAGATATAAGGTAGAGCCCTTCACATCTGGCAATTTACAGAGACACACACTAGCAACAGTCTTGAGGGAATATATGTATATAATTTTTAAGGAGTTAGTGCTTTTCTTTTTGTCTATTTTGAGCCTAAAATAATGAGGACTAGGAGAAAAAATACGGCATGTAATTACATTTAATATAATAAAGGGAGCTGTTTGCTAACATGTTGCTAAGTGCATTAGTTTTCTTTCTTCAGCTCAGAGAGCAGCAAATCTAGGCTAGCTATTGTCTCCAGCCAAAGCCCATGCACAGGTACAGACTGGCCCTACAGGAGGCTGATGGTATGGGCTGTTCCAGACACTCCGGGACAAATGGGATAAATTGGGAAGGATGTGAAACCTGGGGTGGTTGGCAGAGTCCCGTCCCCCTGCTTGTAAGCAAAATAGTGTGTGTTTCCAGGATAGGTTCCCTCGGAGGCTTCTTGGCAGATGCTATTGATACCTGCCACAGATATGCTTTGGTTAGTGAAAAATATTTCACCATATTAATTTGTATTATCCTCAATTAGCCTTGAGGATAATAAAGAGAAATTAAAAATCAATGGTGTAAATTGCAAATCTACCCTAAAAAAATTTATATCCACAAAAGACTGTGACTGGAAATAGCATTTTGCTGAGACTATGGGTTCAAAAACTGTTGACTTGTGAAGATTATGGAGTGAGATTCATTGCTAGGCATTTAATTTAGGCAAGAGATTTCTTGCTTTTACCTCAGAAGGATTTCTTTTGCATCCTAGTAAATATATATTTAGCAACAGCATCTGCCACATCAAGATACATTTTTAAATGTTTACAATATTTTTACCATTAGAATTTGAATGCATTTCTTTGATTGCATAGCACTGTACCATACTAAAAAAAAAAAAAAATTCAGCCTAATTTTTTCATCCTTAACCAATTTCATTCATGTCAGCAAAAAGATTACTAGCCCCTTAATGATTCATCCCGTGTCCTCCTTTTGTCACTAGTAGTCTATGGGAAGGGAACATTCTGTAATAAATATCAAAAACCATGTTTATCTAAATAGCTCAACATACTCTACTGACAAAATCTAGTTAGTGGTAATTTATACTCTTCAGTAGCCAAAGCAATCTACGGCTTCTTTTAAATTGCTTTTGTCTCCAAAATAAACTCAGTTGGCTGTGCGGCATGACGCAGAATTTAAAGCAATATTTCATAAATCTGTCACTGAAGATTAAAGTAATCTTTAATTTACAAATGCTGTTACGAGCTCTGTATGTTACTTTGCAGAGCTTCGAAAATTCAAGTACCTCTCATGCCTCTGGCCAAAGGCACTCGCAACCTCACAGAAGAAGAAGGACCAGGGCCAGAAGCTGTCACTGTGGGTTCTGTACATCTCCATTCTCTGGTGTTTTTTCTGTACAGCTGGACTAAGCAGCGTGCAAGGGCAACCTGTGAAAGGGAAACCAGACCCCTTCTCTTTCTCATGCATAACTGGGAGCTTGAAACTTTTCCATGTTCCTTATACATTGAGTGAAGGTAAATCGGGCCCACTCCTGCTACGCCTATGCACTAAGCTCAGCCTTTCTTGGTCACCCATTAAACCCTCAGCTCTCTCTCATTACAGCCTTTCCTCTCGCTTTCCTTTTGCCCTGCTCATGCCCCCTGGTAACACTTGTTTTACGGCCATTTTTCCTTGCTGAGCTCCTAATTTCCCTCCTCTGCTCCCCCTCCGTGCTCTGAGGTCAATCCTTCTTTCTCACACCTTCATAGCTTCTCACTACCGTGTTTATGCCTACTACGAATGAGAAACTCCACACTGATGTTGACTTCTAAGAAGAGCTAGTTCTTCTGCTTAGTGGCAGAAAAAACCAGAAGGCAACTAATTTCAGTCTAGGGTTGATGCAAAGTAATTGAAAGAAAACAAAACAGAACCAACACATTTAAACGGAACGAAATAATTTTGAATTGCAGAAAGCACGTTCCCAACTGGACGTTTTAATAAAGCAAAAGGTTAAGTTGACAAGGTGATTTAAACGTTGTTTACAAACACAGCAGTGAAAGCTGGCTCTGCAGTTCAGCAGCTGTGAATCTCCTCCAGTGTATAAATATCTACCATATACAGAAAATCAGTTTCACTCTTCCACATCCCGTTGCTGAAACACGCTTTAGCCATTAGTCTGTGTGATACTGTGGGTGTGATGGCCTTTGGCTGACCAGTTACATTTTGACAGACGAGTCAAATACTCTTTTAGACAAAGGAAAAAAAGAAAAAAAGGAAAAAGAAGGAAAAAAAAAAAAAAAGAGAATGACTCCTTTAGCATTTACCTTCTTGGTGAGTTGAGAAAGACTCAGTCTGCACAAGGGCTGTATGTGTCATAATTACTGGGCACAAAGACTTCTGTTTCCTGAATCTTAAATCTACTTCTGAATCTATCTTCAAAAGTCCAAATGAACATTTTCAATATTTCTTTAGTTGTTCTCTCTTTTTCTTTTATTCCCATAATATCTGCAGAGGTTTTGTGCTTACCTTTATAGATCAATAAACTTTGCATCCAAAGAAAAATTGCTGTGCCCACCTGAATTTCCAATAAAGACTTTTGTGGTTTTATTTATGTTACCATTCATGCCACCATAGCAATTCCCAATAATTTTCAGAGAAAAATCTCACTGAATACATCCCGGTCTTTTGTCTAAACTTGGTGACAGTGCATAGAATAACTTTATTTAGATTAAGTTGCTGGTTTGCCAAGATCATTGCTATTCAGTATGATCTCATTGTTTCCCTGCAGTTTCTCCTGTGGCTGCGTGACACAGAAATGAATGGAACTTCAGAGGGAGGAGTTTTATTTATTCCAGGACTATCCACCTCACATAACGAGGCACTTCCCCACCACTTTCCGGTGGGGAAAAGGTTAGTTCTCCCCAGGCTCTAGCAGGGACACAGGTATTCTGATTTTCTCCCCTCAGATCCAGGGGGTGGTGGCCAAGAGAGTGTCTGCCACATGGTTCTTTCGTTGCCATCTGAGGTTAAACCATGACACACGCCCAGGAATAGGTAATAATGGAATGATCAACTAAACTGAGTTTGATAGACGATATTAAGCCATCACGTGCTGCACTAAATTACTAAAAGCCACTGAATAGATGCAATGGTTCTGTAGATTAAGTTATAGTTTGATTAAAGTTCAAACATAGCTGCTAATATTTGTTCACAAGACTGTTCCACTTTTTTGCACAGTTTTCACTTCAAGTGAGGCTGAAGCAGTTAGTTTGTGCATTTGATTCCCACACCATTTAGTTGGTACATGAACGTACAACATAACATAACCTGAAGGTGATTTCAGGAATGCTATATGCATTAAACAAACAACAAAAACAAAACAAAAAAAAACCCAAAAAGAAGCCAAAAAACCAAACCAACCCAAACCTAAAGGAGTCAGCTTTTAGAGATCAATTATGAGCGTTACATTTTGCATTCTCACACTCTAGGAATGTTAACTTACATATAGGAATCTTAATTTACAACTTTCTGAAAATACCTTGTTATAATAGAACTGTTAGTACAACCTTCAATTTAATAAAAATTTATTGTAATACAAACAAGCGTCTTTTAAATAGGTAGTTTTCATAATATGAAGGTTATGTAGCCAACCTTTAAAGTCACAAATTAAAATTTACATGACAGAAGTTCACTGGAGCAGTTTGTTTATTTTTAATTTCAATTCAGACAGGCCTATTGTTTAAAAAGTAATAAATTCTAGGGCCTTTCCCTTTGGTATAGGAGCTATAAAGTAGCAATTTAATTTTGTACAAGGGAAAAAAACCACATTCTGCTAGTTTTAGGTAGAATAATGGTCCTGTCAGAGAGAGGATATTCAAGCATGGACAATACACAGTATACTAAAAATACACCTCATCGTTATTTTAAGTATCAGAAAACAGATTGTTTTAAAAATGAGCATAATTTAAACATTTTCTACTTCATTGCATTATGCATTTTATTCAGTACCTTCACAGATTAAATTTTATGAGATAATTACAGGGCACAAAAAGACCTTTTCTCATATTCACTTTTTTTTTTTTTTTAAAGTAATTTATTCATGAAAACTGCTGCAGATGAAACAACGATTGTCTCAAAGGCAATGCTGTTCTAAAAGACAACATTGTGACTCAGCACACTGTGAAGCAAGCTGTAAGTCCTGGTCACATATTCTCTTTCCTGCTTAAAGCAGGTGGCACCCTTACAAATGACAAGACCGAGCAAAGAAATCCAAACGCAGGAGGAGGTCAGAGGGTTGCCTCACGACCAGTGAGACATTCCAGCGAATCACTGATTAACCCAATTCTAACCCCTTTTCTAAAACAATAAGAGTTGGGTTGTTGTAATTCTCAAGTATTAGAAAAATATAAATGTCAGTTGTATTAAAAGCAGAGGTATGCTTCAGGACAACTTTAACTGAACGCCTAAGCCATGGTGTTCTGTTTCTTCGTGGAGTTTGAGACCAAAAGCGATGACAGCTAAAAGAAAGGCAGTTGCCATAGATTATAACACAGGACAGTGTGAGGGCAAGATTTGATCCACATCGTTACAAGTATGAGCCAGCTCATACCTTATGTTTTTTTGCAATTTGGTATCTCCAGAGATCATCGTTAATCCCTTCCAAAATTACAGGATCCCATGTACTGTGCCAGTGTGATGCTCTGAGTTAGTGGCTTCTGGGCACTGGATCCTAGGAGTCAGTGGAGTGACAGCTGTATTTCTGATTCCCAAGATGCATTTGGAAATCCTGGAGTTCAGTTACTTCCTTGATGATTAGCAAGTGCCTGTTATTTACCCAGTGGGCAGATGAATGGGTTAAAGCACAAAAACTAAATAAAATAAAAATGCTCTGAATGAATAAAAATTAAATACTCTGAATTAATGGATAAATTTCAAAATGCAAAGAACATTCAAACTATTATTTCATAAATCACCTTTGAAGACTGCGAAAGGTTGTGTATTATTTGGTGAAACGGTTCAGGCTGAAGTAAATGGTGCAGCACAATTATTAAAAAATCGAAAATGATCATTTATGTGTCAAAAGGATGACTAGCAAAGGGAAAGGCAATTTCACAAGAAAAAGATTGTTGCATGCTGATGCTTTTAGACTTATGCAAAGCAACGTTTTTACACACAAAAAAAACCCCTGTGAAGACTCAAATGTACACAGACTATTTTAGAAGCATTATGCAGTGTTGTAATAAAGATGACCTTGGCACACTACAGTATGGGTTGAAAGAAAGCACACACTAAAAATACCACTCCTACCTGGAACAGCCCCAGCCTTATACAGAAGAAGAAAAAGCTATAACCAGTGATATGATGAGCCTTACCATGCACTCCAGCAACGCAGACAAATTGTGATAAAAACGTAAGTTTATGACAATACAGGGAATCCCAAAACAAGGTTACTGGATCAAAATCTACTCGTTTGTGTCAGCATACACTGGTATTAGAGCAATACCCAACATTTTCTTACCCACTACAATTGAGCAAAACTGGCAATACTTGGTCAGATCAAAGGTCCATCTCGTCACATCCTGTCTCTGATAATGGCCAACAATGAACGACGGAGAATAAAAGGAGAGGCAGGCCATAAAAACATTTCCCCCTGGAATGTTCCAGCCCCAGATATCTGTGCTTTAAGGCTTTATTAAGGGAATAGCAGCATCTTTGCACTTCACAGCTCCAGAGGTTTCTCAGTCTTACAGTATCATTTTTTCACCCCTGTTGCCTTGCCTATGCGCTTGAAAAACAGAAGAGTGAGAACCAATTAAGGAGCAGTTTCTCCTCCGAGTTTTCTGTAGGATCATGATCTTGTAAAATGTATTATAAACTGGGATTGGCAAGATTAGTGTGAGCTTGGATTCCTGCACCAAAGGCTGCAGGTACAGCAAGATGCAGGTCAGGTCTGGTGACCTGTGCTGCCCAAAGGTCCCCCAGTGGAGGGGTACCAGCCTCTTAGAGCATGTATGGGGTTTCGTATTTACTCTAGAAAGTTAATATAATTAGCTTTAAAAAAAAAAAAAAAAAAGATAATTAACATTGTTAGACTGAGAATGTGCAGTGTTCTATTTAAATTCAAAGGAATGTGATGTCTGGGCCAAGGACAAGCTATGAGTACAGATAATACAATACAGGGAAAAACTGCAGGACATTAATTAAAACCAGGAAAAATATTACCCATGTGTTTTTATATTAATAGGTATTAGCTGTTCATGTGAGGAATAAGTTCTTTCCTTTTTTAATAAGTCTGAAATATTGATTTCTCATTCTTAATTTTTCTCATTTTAATGTTTTCTTTCACCTGAATTACAAATAGTGTCTTGAATGTCTCAGCTTCAGATTTTAAGTTTTCCTGTTTCCTCAACAGTTTAGTAAACAACAAACTTCTTTGTATTCTTTTGTTCAAACTTTCAAGTTTGCAAAACAGCCAGGTTTTCTGGGGCATGTCAAAAAGGAAACTGAATTAATCCTGTAATTTCTTCTATTTAGGACAAAATAACATTAAAGTAATTGATGATACAGTATTTATCTTCACACAGACTCAGCAAAACACTCAAGCTAATCCCATTCACTTTGCTTTAAAAAAAAATAAAAAAAACCTACTAAAAAAACAGAAGATGCCTATCTCAGATCTCAGGTGCCCTAACACAATTAGCAGTGAAATTGAATCTCGTCAGAATTAAGTGATCAATCCAGCAGGAATCCAGCCAGCCACATCCAGAAAGGTCTGTCCACACAGACAGCCGTGTCAAACTCCTTTGCAAAGTGCCCAGAAGGTCACAGAATTTGGTGTGCTTTAGGGGAAGCTGTGGAAGAGCTTGTTCCAGAGTCTGGAGCCATCTCCAATGCAGACCTGCCACTTACCTTTGAAAAAATAACTAGAGGGATCCAGCTACAGTGGCTGCAGCAGCTGCTGCCTGGGCTTCCCATTCCTCATTCATTCCCACTAATTTCTGGAAACCACAGGGTCACGCTCTTCTATTCCATGAAACTCACATTTCTAAACATAACTTTAAAGCGCTGACAACTATCAGCTGCAGTAGACAGTCAGCAAAATTATTTTTAATGGTTTAAAAGATACCTCTCTTTTTGATGACTGTTTTCATTAACACCATTCAATCTACCTGAATGCATTACAGCAGGCAACTTCATCCTCCTCATGCAGAAATGTGATTAGGTGACCTAAATTTTCTTTTGTCTATTTATAAATGTAAAAGCCCTGATAGCTTAATTACATAAAGTGCACCTTTCTTTATGTTTTTCTGAAGGTTTAAGTATCAAAGTGTTCACCAAGCTAAAATAAGAATTTGCAACTACAAATATCTTCAAATTTAATTACGAATGCAAACCTTGGCTCATAAAAGCATTTAAGCACTTGCCCAAGTCCCATTGATGTTGAGATAAACCATCTATTAATGAAGAACAAGCTTTCACCTTTTACCACCTAGAAGCAGCTTTCACACAGCTTGAGCAGGTTTTATCTGGTTTTTTAAGCATGTGGTGATGAAAAGGGGACACTGTAATTGTGCTGGTAGCGGGGAGATTGATATGCAGAAAGAAAGAGAAGTCTGAAGAGCTGTGGAGGGCTGAAGACAGAATGATGGGGGGGTTGGGACCACAAATGTCCCCCCTCTTCCTCCTCCTTTCCTTTCCTTTTGTTGCTCAGCATGACATCCTGTGGTGTGGTCAGTTGAGGTCCCTCTGGTCAGCTGGGGTCAGCTGTCCTGTCCGTGCCCTCTCATAACTTCTTGCACATCCCCAGAATACCTATTGGTGGGGGAAGAAGGACAGGAAGCCTCGATGCTATGCAGGCTCTGTTCACCAAAAAGATCGGTGTGCTATCAACAGTTTTTTTAGTCACAAATCCAAAACACAGCACCATACAGGCTGCAACGGAGAAAATTAACTGCACCCCAGCCAGACACAGTACAGGGACAAAAAGACAAAGGGAAAGACTTATGTGGAGAATAGAAATATAAGGCAAAAGTATGATGTGCTGCAGGTGTAAAACAATGAAAAATTCCCCTCAGCTACTAAATGGTATGTATAAGTAGTGGAAGAAAAATTGGTTGTGATCCACTACATCATAAATTATTGCATTTCCCAAACCGAAGATAAGATTAACCTTCTTCATTGCTCTGCAGAGTTCCCTTATCTCTTCTCGACAGTGGAAAATAAAGACTGAAGTACAGCACTTTTATCTTTAATTAATGCATTCGTCTTGACGAGCAATAAAAACATTATTTTTTCAAAGGTAGCCTTATAATGAAGAGTCTGTTCACATCTTCCCAACAGCAGTTCAGTAACAACCAATGTAACCGGTAGAATCTTGCTACATTTTCACACAATAATAGCCCAATGTTAATTGTTGTCTGGGGGGAAAAGAGCTGTGAAGTAAGTAGTTGTAGATGTTTCCATCACCACAAATTGCAAAAGTGTTTGTGTGCCTGCAGTGCCCATGGCCACGTGAAGAATTTCCAGAGGAGCACTGTAGTTTCCCAGTACAAATTCTGCTAAGCAAATATCAACTCAAACATTATTTTAGCTACGAAGAAAGCTATCTTATAACTGCAGAATTTCAGAAATGAAGCTGTAACTTTTCATGAAGTTTCTCTCTAGGTCCTAATGGGAGTCTTGATGCCTTAAACTAATATTTGAATGGAATATTTAGAACCAGTATTTTTATTTACATTTAATTATTCATTGATAATCCACAATAAACACAAGCTGATATCTCTCTTTCAGTCTGCTATTCCTGAAATGAAGGAGACTGGAAAAAAATAGCAGACAAGGCTTAAATCACAAAGTTGGAGATATATATGTGTGTCAGCAAGAATCAATTATTTATATTCCACTTAAGAAACATTTAACCATTCATTCAACCTGAGACTACAGGCTGAATGTAGCTTAAATGTAGCTTAAAGCACTTAGCTATCTTACAGGAAAAGATAGTTTGGATCCCCTCAGGCAGAGACAACTGAACTACTCCATGCTCTCCCATCACCGAAGATGCTCAGGGCTCTCCCCCAGGGGAAAGCCTGTCGGAGGAGAGCTGAATCCCAACCTTTTTTTTAACTAGTTCTTTACTTCCAGAGCTTTGGCTTTTTAGATAAAAACAAATTCCAAAGTTAATTTGGCATTCAGCTGTTTGGCATTCAGCAAACAAAAACAGTTCTGATTTTGTATTTGTTTGGGAAAAAGAAGTGCTAAATTTTGTCCATTCACAGATTTTTGAGTACCAAAACACAGCCAAGCCAGCCAAAAGTGCGAGGGTTTCTGAGTTTTGCTCTTAATAATAAATGATAATAATAATAAAAAACAACAAACCCACAATGTCCCCATAATGACCACCTGTACTAAAAAGTTACCAGATTGAATTTGCAAGGAGCTCTGTGGTTCCTGCACAAACCTGTAAACTGAACACGGCTTTAACTCCACCATGTGGCCTCACGCTGACACGTACGTATCATCAGCAGATTGAACTCGGAACCACTGCACACACTTCCCTCATTTAAAACAGTAAAAAACCAGTAATTTACTGTAAAACCTGCTTTACAGCTTGTATGTGAACCAGAACTGCAGAGGATGAAGAATATTTTATGAATAGCAAAGACAGCAAAATTTTTTGCTGAAGATAAGGTAATAGTAGAGTAAATTTTCTGCTTCTCTTCCAATCTCTGTGGAAAAATTTGTGCTGTGATACAATTATTTTGCCATCCTTTGATAAGGTCTTCCCAATTTCTTGACCTTCACATTTTATATCTTGGTTCCCCCCAGGTTTCAGTTCGATACTTCAAAATAATGTGCTGGTCCACATGTAAAATCACCTGACATTTCAAATACAACCAACAACAAACCAATTGGACTAATTCTGCCCTAACCAACAGCTTCTTCTGGCTTCATTGGGAGATGGACATTAAAAATCTACATGTAATGGAGCAAAAGATGACAAGGTGGAAGAGCACATGGGGTGAGATGGTGTGGGGTACACTCACAAGGAGAAAGCGGGATGATCGGAGGTCCATCTCATATGCACAAATACTTACAATGCACACAGTGTAGAAAACAAATATTTGTATGCAAATGCAGAGCACCAATATAAATGGAAATTCAGAGATAACAGTGTGAGTCGGCACAAAAGCCAATGTTATGATGGATGGATGGATAGAGGCTCCTTAGGAAGGCCGGTCAGGAAGAGGAGTGGGACGGGTATGCTCTGTGCAAAAGAGTGACTCAGATGCTGAACTCTCACTCATGGGTGACATGACTGTCAGTAGTTAAAGAGTAAAAATCATCTGAGCCAGGGGGTCAATAAACAAAACATCTGGATGGGCTCCTGCTACAGATCATCAAGTCAAGAATAAACAGTGTACATGGCCATCAAAAAAAAAAAAAGGAAAACATAAAAAAAAAAGAAAAAAAAGGAAACCAGAAAAGCAAGGCTTGCTTTGGAAACCCAAGATGAGTTGCTTCTGCATTCCTGAAGTCAAATTCCCTGAATTCGATTTAATGTCCCATTTTAAGTCACGTCCAAACCAGCACTGTGTTAATGTGTTCAGGAGCCTGAGGCACTGTGGGTTGGGCACCATCACAGTGGCCAATCCTGGAGCTGAAGCAGAGGGAAGTTTCTAGAGTTTTGGGGAAATATAATCGTTTGAGGATAACAGAAAGCAGGATCCTATGAAGCATATTTTGGAAAGCAGTGCAATGGTATATTTAAATTAACACCACAGGCCAGTTCATCAATGCATTACCAATTGAGCCTAGCTGAAAGCAAATCGAGTGTTTTACTTCAGTATTCTCCACTAAAAATAGGAAGGCTGTCTTTCCTTGCCAACATTTTTCCTAAAGAGGATGTGCTTTAATCACATTTTCTATTAGAAAACGTAGCCCCATCCAGCAGCACTGACTTCTCTGGAGCCTCTTGCTACCCAAGAGCTCCCAAAGCAATGTGGCTCCACAGCTGCTCTCTCAGCAGCCCCAGCACAGGGACACAATTCAACTTTCACATGTGTGCTGGCAGCTTAATGGGAAGAGGCTAGCCTCAGCCTTTCTGACTTAAGGAACTGGGCTAGGATACAAATGTCAGCTTTCCAACCTCCCATCTTTTTCCTCCAGCTGGTAGGGGTATTCTTGGGGTTCCTTACAAGGTTTTTATCCTTCCCTCCAGCCCTTCCCTCTGAGATTCACTGACATGATTTACCATGAATCAATTGCCTCGTAAGCCAGCAAGGATCCTGTAACTGTACAGACACTGGTGCTATTGAAGAAAATGGACCTGACTTTTCAAACAGGGGAAAAAATTTAAAAAATGTTTACAAGAAGTCTGGTTATATCACTTTCCATTAGAGCTTCCCAAAGAAAGACAGAGTAATACTTTAATTATTTTTTGCTAATCCTTTCAGATCGGGATGGGAGGTGGGAAGAGAGGTTTTGTTTCCAGTGCTTTTACTCAAGTACTTTGCATGAACACTTCACCTCCTCCACAGTGCTTCTAGACAAGGACTTCAGGTAGGCAAGTAAGTGTTCTATTTGTAAAAAACAAAATACAAGTACTTACAAGTACTGTCAAGCAGGTCTAAGCAGGGAAAAATAGGTTGGAGTAGAAAAAAATACAACAGACCAACCTGGCTAATAATTTTAACCATGCTGTTAATGGAATGGTAATGCAAGCTTAGGTTTGCTGTTTGTGACCAAAAAAAAAGAATAACTTAACATGAAATTGCTCTTCCATTATAACTTTGAAAAAACAGCTAAGTAGAAACATATTTCCCATCAGACCTGCATCAAACATTTATGCTTTTACAGCTTTGCTCTTGTCAAACCACACAGAACAGCATCCCCAAGTTCTGCTTGATGGAGAAAAGCTCGCTGTGCAGACCGGCCGCAACACGAAAAATTAATGATACTATTGTAATTAATAAAACATTCAATTAAAGCAAAGTGGGAAATGCCTGCAATTTAATATAAGTATGCTAATATATCTGCATTTATTCATTTCCTTTGCTGTGGGACACTTTGAGAACTTTAAAGATGCATACCATGCTAATCAAATAGATAAGTGCAGAAAAATTACACATCTCTATAAGCAGTTGTTTTCCCATTCTAAGACTTTCTATCTATAGTAGAGTCAGGCCTGCAGACTGAAAACCTGTTGAAAACACTCTTTTTAGAGTTTCTAATTGCCATTCGAGTGAATGCTAGTGTTTGTCACAACAGAAGAATTTTACTGATATGGTTTAACTGGGAAGATAAAATATTTCAGCACAGTAATGCGTATGTAAGAAACCTCTTAAATGAAAGTACATATTTTTCTCTTTTTCCCTCATAATCATTGACAATACCAATTGAAGATTAGGGAAGTTATCTAGCTTGTGAAAAGCTAAAATGTCCCTCTGGTGTGTTCATGAAAATAGCATTTCTTTCTATCAGGGTAATACCAGATCTTAAAGGTCCCTTCCAACCTAGACGATTCTATGATTCTTCGATTCTAAACTCCTTGAATTTCTGCAAAAGTTACTTTTCTGTGTTCCTGTCAAGTATCAAGTTACTAATGCTGTTTCATTGCTCATGGTGTTGCAGGTGAGCCCAGCAAGAGATGTCTGATCCTTTCTGGTGTCAGATGCTCACCGCAGACTGCACCGTGGTGTTGGAAGCAATGCCAAGTAGAGTCACCAGAAGACATCAGGTCTAGAAGAGGCCAGGCAGCAGCAGGTCCCCAAGCACCACTGAGGTAAACACACAGTGAGAACAGCCAGGGCAAGGGAGAAATCACCCCTCAGTCTTGCTGGACAACAAGTTAGGTTTCCCCACAGCTCTTCAGGAGGCCAAGTGAGTGACTGCAGCCCAGATTGCAGGCTCTTAAACCTTGATTGCCCCATGCAGCTGACAAGCATTAGCTCAAAGGAGGAACTCCAACCTCTCTCTATGCTGCACGTATTCCTTCGGCATGGTGAGGCCTGGCTAGAGCAATCCTTCTTCACCCTGGCCCTGCATGTGCACGTGCTGGTCAATGTTGTCTCTCCTGTTACATTTTTCTAGAAAGAGATAAGACTTGGAAGCCCAGATTCAAATATTCTCACATGGAAGAATAACGCTGTCATGGCCAGATAAAAAGGGCAAGACTATTTCTCTCCTGCACAGAAACAAATAGAAGTGGGCCAGAGCCTCTTCTTGGGCTTCTTCTACGCTTCTGAGCCACAGCCAGGAGTCTGAGCCAGACTTTAAGATACAGTGAATTGCAATTATGTTTAGCTAATAAAGCCTTGTTCTTTTTTTGCAACTATTACACAGAAGGATGTGCCAATGGTATAGCTCATGAAATAGAAGAGGCACTGCCAATTCCCTAAAAGTTCTGCACACAGAAGATCACTGTATATAAATACCTCACTTGGCTACAGTTGTACTTAAATCATCAAAAAAAGGAAAGTATGTGATCAGAAGGTTTAGCCCTTAAACTCTGCTGAAGAAAATCAAGCTGTCGGTATGACTGCCAGCAATTAGCTTGGCTTTAGATCAATAGAAAACCTCAGTACTTATTTAATCAGCAGCAATGTTTTGTGAAGCAAACCAAATTCAGGCACAAAGATCCAATATCCAGGAATTTAATTGCGTTCCCACTAGACCGGTGGAGTTTGCTACCAAATTCAGTGGAAGCGGGAAGAAATTTGCCATGTCCCATGGTTACAATCTTTGCCTTTTGTTTCTCTGCAGCCCAAAGTAGCTTGAAAATACATTATCCTGCCTTGGATTTTATTTTTCCCCTGCACTTTTTCGATCATTTAGTATTGGTGCTACTGGTCTATTTTTCCTGATGAAATCCTATTTGGTTTCCATTACAGAATAAGCTTGTAACCATTGTGAGAAGCATTTTGGCAGGTTTACCTATCACAGACACATTTAAATGTGCTCTAACCTTTCTCCAACCCAGCTATATAGTTACCTTTTCTCTATCAGAGAGAGTGAGTTCACTGTGTCAGAAACTTTAGGAAGGCCTAAAGTGTGTGTTAACAGAGTGTGTTAACACAGCAAAGATAAATCACTGCCAATAAGAAATTTGCTTAAATTGCACTTTAGTTTGAAGGATAAAACCCACAAAAATATTGTAATAACCATAGAATCACAAAATCATAGGATGGTTAGGGTTGGAAGGGACCTTAAAGAGCACCTAGTTCCAACCTCCCACCACACCAGGTTGCTCAAAGCCCCATCCAGC
>BJBW01006761.1:172213-288926 GCA_004320125.1 Scolopax mira
CCAGGGATGGGGCAGCCACAGCTTCTCTGGGCAACCTGTCCCAGTGTCTCACCACCCTCACAGCAAAGAATTTCTTTCTGGTATCTAATCTAAATCTCCCCTCTTCCAATTTAAAACCCTTCCACCTTGTCCTATCGCTAGACTCCCTGACAAAGAGTCTCTCCCCAGCTCTCCTCTAGGCCCCTATAAGTACTGGGAGGCTGCTATAAGGTCTCCCTGGAGCCTTCTCTTCTCCAGGCTGAACAACCCCAGCTCCTTCAGCCTGTCCTCAGATGGAGCAGAGGTGCTCCATCCCTCTGATCTTCATGGCCCTCTGCTGGACCCGTTCCAACAGGTCCATGTCCTTCCTGTGTTGAGGACCCCAGAGCTGGATGCAGCACTACAGGTCTCACCAGAGCAGAGTAGAGGGAATCACCTCCCTGGCTCTGCTGTCCACACTTCTCTTGGTGCAGCCCAGGACCCGGTTGGCTTTCTGGGCTGCCAGCACACACTGATGGCTCATGATGAGCTTTTCATCCACCAACTCCTAAGTCCTATTCAGGGCTGCTCTCCAGCCATTCTCCACCCAACCTGTATTTGTGCCTGGGACTGCCCTGACCCGGGTGAAGGACCTTGCATTTGGCTTGGTTCAACTTCATGAGGCTCACATGGGCCCACCTCTCCAGCCTGTCCAGGTCCCTCTGGATGGCATCCCTACCCTCCAGTGTGTTGACCGTGCCATGCACCTTGATGTCATCAGCGCACATTCTGTCTATAATATTGGCAGCTTTCTAAAGACTTTTGCATCTGATTGACTTTTAAAAAAATAAAAGATCATCAAAAAAAATAAAACAAGGTTGCATCATATAGGGAGCTAAGGATTAAAAGCTTTAAGCCTCAGACTTTCTACTAAAACACCCAAACACTTGCAGGCTACATGATCATGTCTGCACAAGCACAGGGATCATTTTAATGTGTCTAACAGAAGGGCAATTTAAGGGGAATTGGTTTTGAGTACTCCTCCTCCATTACAGCCCAGCATGAAGTTTAACTTTTACCCAATGCCTGATTTGTTTCATGATTCATGATACAGTATAATTTTACATCAAGAAAGCAGGATCCTTTTTCATTACTGTGACTAAACAATGTAGGCAAAATATATTTTGAATAGGCTTGTCGCTTGGGTTTTTTTTTTCCCCTGGTGTCCTAAACGAAAATCTGATACTAATAATTTGAATCTAGGAAGTATTTAATTTTAAATACTGAGAATTAATGCATAGTTTTAAAACTAGTTATCTTTGTGCATTACAATGTGACCATGCATTTCTTTGAGATTATGAATACTTAAAGCTGCCTTTGCAAGTTTGGCCAGAAAATAGACTGTTTTCTGTATTTTTACATATTAAAATAAATCTGTATATTACCCCTGGTTTCACAGTTTTGCCCAGTGCTGTGGTTTAGGCCAAACTGGCCTTCCATTGCCCAAGCTACTCTTGCTTGCCTACCCCCAAATGCTTCATCTGCCCTCGTGGTGCCAGGGTTAAGATCACCCTGGCACCTTCCTGAGGAAAACCCTACGGACGCCTGTAAATGCCCGGGCTTTGCCAAAGGGGCTGTGCCTGAGACTCCTCAAACCACTCCCAGGATCAGCTGCCTCTGAAAAAAGCCACATGAAGGGATTAATTGACAGTCAGCATTCTTTCATTTCTCCGTGCTGACTGAGGAAGGGTTAATGTGTAACCATTGCTGGAAGAGATAGAGCAAAACTCTTGGGCAATATTTACTCTCAACACCTTGAGTAAACAGGTCAGTCTTCAAGACTATTTGAATTTATTGGTGAAGTAAGGTAACGTCGTTACTTGCTTACTCACAGCACAACCAATGTTTTCATTGAGCACTCTGCAAGATGCACGTAGCCTACGTGCTGGTTCAGAACCATTAGCAGATAATTATTTTGCTTATATACAGGGGGATTTTTTTGCTGGTTTTGTTTGTTGTTCACCTGCTAAGAGATGAAGAAAAATAACAAAAGGTTATTTCTTTTTGCAAAACATTGACAAACATTCTTAATCAAATTTTATTCACAGCATATAAAACTCCAACTTCATCTGGTATAAATTCTAGTATAAACCCCACTACTGAGATTTACTTTTCCTTTTGCTTACACTGCGTCTGTACCCGCAGCAGTTAACCTAAAGATGAACAAACCCCGACCAATTTCTTAAAAACTGCAACTTTGTTTCTACTCTAAACTGAGTCAATTCCTATACGGAAATTTTGTTTAGTGGAATTGCATAGTAAAAGCACAGAGCTTCGTGGTCTTCACTATGGTTAGATCAATTGTTATAGTTCTCTCAGGGGACATTGCTGGGGACAGATGCCATTGCTTGTCTTGAAGTCTCCTCTTGTCTTGCATGGGACTGCTGTTGGCCAGATACCACTTATAATAGGCTGAGTGAGCTCTGGCAGGAGGGATTTGGGGATTGAACTAACAGGAAAAGAGATGCTTAGGGACTATTTCTAAAGGCTATTTTAATACTGATAAAGAAATCATACCAAGGTCTATCCATCTTCTGTCCTTGCAAATAAGTGACATGTCAGCCTTTCTCTAAGGCTAATTTCTAAGAATTTCTCTAAGTCTAATCCATTCACATATTCCTGTTGGAAATGATCCCCAGACTGTATTAATGCACTTGAACCAAGGCTCAAGGTTCAATGGCTGGGTGGCTGCTGATTGACCTAGATCAGAACTGTGTTGAAGAGAGTGCCAATAATTAATTGTGTAGGCGATTGCATCACTAGTTTGTGCTTTGGCTTGCGGGTTCATCAGTATCAATGCAGTCCAGGAGAACTGAGCAGAGCCATAGCCTGTTGACATCAAAGACATTCTGAGAAGCCTTGTGTTGCATGCTTAACACACAGGGTTTCACAACTACCCTGGCTTGCAAACAAAATGAAGTTTCTTTGCTAAGAGTCAAAACCATCATCTAGTTCCAGCATAATATTTGTCGTTCTCCTATTGTGAGATGTTATTTGTCTCCTAGGAAATGAACTCAGAGACATTCTACTTCACTTTTGATCTAGAGACAACACAATTACTATTCTTAAAGGAGAATGAAAAAAAACCGTGATGAAACCTTTTGGTCAAGGCATCTCCTGAAGTGAAAAAATGATCATTCAGTTTCCTCAGCACCAACTCCAAAGGTGCAGTGCAGGTGGACACAAGTCAACCATTGACTAGATAAAAAACCTGTAGATATTGCACAGTCAGAACCCTCTTTGTCTAGTGCCCAGTTCCTGGAGCTGGTTAGCCACCACTGATGACTTCAGATGGGAATGGGAGTCTTCTACCAGTGTGTGGTAGCAAGAAGCAATAGGGGTGTCTGACTCATTCAAGCTCAGAAATCTACAGTGCTTCATACACTTCTTCTCAAAGACAGAGTGTTCTGTCCTATATCCAGCCTGAAACACCTTCTGTGCTTCCAGAGAAATTCCCTGAGCAAGAAAAGTCTTAGGGCAGCTTCCCCTTAGCTCAGTGTTTGCTAGGACTCACTTGAATGCCAAGTGACTATTCAGTTAAACATGTTTACAACTCTTGTGATATTTTATTTATGATTTATTTATTCATACAAACAGCCTTTTTGTTCACACAAATGCTTGCTGAAGTGCTATATTTCATATGAATACCTGCACTCAGAAAGAAACAAGGGTATTCATTCTGAGCAGAGAATAATTGCTACTTCTTGCTATTTGCTTATTCTTATTCTCATGTTCTAAAAGTTGCCATCATGCATTTTACAAAACAATACCTGGAAATTAGATGGCCCATCACATGCCAGAACAAAACCATCAGTAGACTCTGGCACTCCTGCTTAGGATGAGCAAAATCATATGAACAGCTCTGATGATCTCACTGGGATAATTCAAAATAAAACATTATTTCATGAGTTAAAGCCACAGAATCTAACCCACACCAGAAAAATCAGTAGACTGCATGCAAAACGCAGCCACTCAAGCTCTGTGGTAAATACCTAAGAACATATTTTTTTCCTATGGAATGTCAATCTCATTTTGTAAGCAGTCTCTATGCAGCGGCAAAGCTTTGTACATTCACAGAACATTCATCTGACATAAATAACATCACAAGCTCTGTTATCCTTCTTGTTTTTTTCCCAAGAAACAAGAATCCTTAAAGCAGCAATGTCACCTTCTGCCATACTTGAAGTTTATATGAAACTAAAACCATTAAACAAAGGAGGCAAGTGAAGAAATTACAGAATTTGAGATGTAACCTGTTGAAAAATCTTCTTTTATGGTGAAGGAAAGCCAGGGTCTGAATTTGAAAAGGAGTAGGGCACCTGCAACCTCTCACTGCAGCATTCAGTCTCCTTCCTCCTAGGGGCAAACTAATTTGCATATAGAAAGATATTTTTGTTAAGGAAAAGTCAGTTTTGCACATTAGGTATATATTTCACTTTATAATTTGTAGCCAAGTAAAGCAAATTTTGAGTGTTTGCTGATAGCACCAATCTTGTTTTTCATTTTTCTGGAATGGGAGAAGCAGATAATAAAGCCCTTTTCTCCGTATCTGCCTTCTTTCCTTTCCTTCTGCCCAGCAGAAAAGGACCTGGGAATGTTGGTGGCCAGCCGGCTGAACATGGTTTGGGTTTTTGTTTTGTGGGTGGGGTTTTGTTTGGTTGGTTTTTACATGGTTGGATTTGCTGATCTCAGAGGTCCCTTCCAACCACAGAGATTCTGTGATTCTGTGATCCCATAGCCTTTATGTCCCCCTGCAGCCTCACTTGAGTGGTGGTCCTCTTCACTTCCATCCGGTCCTGTGACCTCTTCAGCGGGCAGAGAGTGACTGCACATAAAGAGCCTGTGTCCATGCATTGCTACAGTTAAAGCGTCTGTTCTGCCTTCTCTCCCAGTACAGATTTCCTCTCTTTCCTCTCCAGAGCCTTTTGCAATACTCGGTGGAGTCATTTCACGAGGCACTCCCTGCTCTTCCTCCCACCTGAGCACCCCTGTGCCCCCCAGCATGCTCTCCTGTGCCCTGCCTGTGCGCGGGGGGACCCTGGCCTGTCTGAGGAGGGTGATGACAATAGGACACATACACACGGGTGAGATGGGCAGAAGATTGTGAGATAATTTCAACACTGCTAGTCACAAAAGTACGGAGGATGAGAAGCAGTTTGAGTTTTGCTGATTCCTCTAAAACCTGTAAAATATTATCAGTTGTAAAAGCTATGCTTTACCACGTTCCCCACATAATTATATGGATGGACATGCCTGTGTTTGATACAGAAGATTAAGTTTAATTACTGCTTTGTGCTATGAAAAACATTCTTTGGGGGGCCAATATACGCAAGTATGGTGCTAAACTTCAGCCTTCTGAAAGCATAACTTTAGTCCCCTGCAGTTGCCAGATAACATTTCTGAAGTTGTAGAGATATTAAAAGGGTGGCAGTTTATTATGAAGCCATTTATATTTTGTCAGACTATTAACAAGATTTGTGTTATCTGCACCACGCAACAGGAAAGCTGCTGCAGAATCCGTAATAACTTCTTACTCTGCATGCCAAATTGTTGGTGCAATTGGCAAAGAGAGGAAAGGAATCAGAAGATATTAGCAACAGCCTACATGAGTTGAGAGCCAAGTTACCCAACCCTCTTTATACTGTTTCTTGATTAAATTCAGACTACATCATCAGCCCAACAAACATTCAAATAATCGCAGACACTGATATTGTACTAAATTCTTGGAGTTGAACAGATTACAAGGTACACACACTGCTGATTGCAAACCAAGAAACTATATTTTTTTTACATATTTAACAACTCTTTGATCTACATACATTTAACCAATGATTCCTTGCATAAAAATATAAATATATTTAAAAGCATATATAACATGTCTGTGCATCTATCTGTCTGTACCTACATATGCCCTGGTATATAGAGTGTCATCCTGAGAATAACCGTCTTCTCTTGCTCCTTTCTGTCCAATTTAGTTCCTGAAAGATGTCATTTGTCACCAAATTCCACTGCCTTCAGTCATCATTTGAAGTGTTAAGTGCATCACAGCGAGACCCTTCCTAAGGTGATAATATATCTACAGGGAGGTAATATATTGATAGACACAGAAATTGAAACTCTTAAAGCTAAATAGAGCTGACAAACCACTGCAAAAATTATTTAACTATTTTTGAAACAGGGACCTTGGAAGTTAAAATGCTGACACCGAGTACAATCACCAGCAGGGTACTTACAGAAATGTTGTGCTTCTTGTGCATCTTGTGCTTCCAAAGTGCCATCATTTAGGGTTTAAAAAGCCATGCTAAATATGTTTTAGGCTACTCAGCACTTTGCAAAATTTATTGCAAAGAATGGAATTTAAAAACTTCCCTTGTTAACTTTCCCAATTTAATGGCACAAACTAAAAAAGCATGCAAGAACAACAGGCATTTTCCAGACTGAAACATAAAAATGTTAGAATCATAGAATCATAGAATTGTCTAAGTTGGAAGAGACCTTTAATATCATCTATTAGTCCAACCATCAACTTAACTCTGATGAAAAAACAAACACTGAACTATGCCAACCCGTCTTTTAAGTACCTCCAGGGACGGTGCCTCAATCCCTTCCCTGGGCAGCCCATTACAAGGCTTAAAAACCCTTTCTGTGGAAAAATTCCCTGGTGTCCAATCTGAACCTCCCCTGGTGCAACTTGAGGCCATTTCCTCTTGTCCCATCGCCTGGGACTTGGGAGAAGAGACCGACCCCTCCCTACACCCTCCTTTCAGGGAGTTGGAGAGAGCCAGGTCTCTCCTCCTTTTCTCCTTTTCTCCAGGCTGAACACCCCCAGCTCTCCTCATGAGACTTGTTCTCCAGACCCCTCACCATCTCTGTTACCCTTCGTTGGACCTGCTCCATCCCCTCAATGTCTTTTTTCGTGGTGAGGGGCCCAAAACTGGACACAGCACTGGAGGTGGGGCCCCAACAGTGCCCAGTAGAGGGGAATGATCACCTCCTGACTCCTACTCCCCACGCTGTTCCTGATCCAGGTCAGGATGCTGGTGGCCTTCTTGGCCACCTGGGCACACTGCTGGCTCCTGTTCATCTGACAGTCCACCAACACCCCCAGGTCCTTTTCTGACAGGCAGCTCTCCAGCCACTCTTCAATCTGCATAATCAGTCAGATTATGCATGGTTATTTCATTTACAATTCCCAAGGCAAAAACCAAAGTGATTTGAGTTGAAGGATGACACTTACTAATTTAGAGGTAAGACTACATTTATGAATCTGAAGGTCCTGAGCTGAGCAAAGGAGACAATGCACACGCAGAATTGACCAAGAACCATCATTTCTCTTCCCTGTATCTGCCATAACCAATTACTAGTTTACATTCCCCTTCTGAATTTCCACCAATCATTCCTAAGGAAGTGTTTTAAACTTATGGAAGTTTGCAATGTACTCACTGGAACAAAACAGTCCTTCTGGACGCTTAATTATGGATGAGCTGTTTGTTATTTCCCAATTTCATGTAAAAGACTTTCAGAACAAACTTATCAATAAGTTTGTTTTAAAACATAGTATTTACGGTCATTTTGCTAAAGATAATGGTAATGTTAAAAAAAAAAATTCCTAGCATTTAAAACCTGTGTTATGTATTCCAAAGTCCAGCAACAACTCTCTCATATACACGTGTGGAAAGAAGGATTTGCCCTCTGAAAACCCAAACTGTTGCCTCAAAATTTAACTGGAGATATCAATTAAGCAGCTGTCTGTATCACTACCTGATACAATATTGCCACAGTGATTTTTGAAGATTCAGTAGAAGCAATTGAGTTCTGTAATTATTGTTGACTTTCTGAATACTCTGACTTGACCAAAATCTTGATTAGAATTATTCATTGAGCACCACAAATGGCGCAATGTCAAAGCTAAATGAAGAATTTAGGCTGTAGCCCAGTCTTTTCTTTCCAACTCAGATTAGAGCTATAAATTCCTATAGATGAACATAGTATGCTTGACCCAGAGGTCCTTGTCTCTTTTAAAGCTGTAAGTATGCCTAAGCTTTTGTCTCAGCAACTTCGACTTATGTAGTTGTATTGAAGTTTCCTAGTCATTTTCACATGCTGTGAAATAACTGTGGGAGGTACTTTTACTTTCCCCAGCAAAAGGCTAGAGAAAGTTTCAAATAAAAACATTCTTCCATCCTTAAACAGTCACACGCAAAAATTTGGTACACAAATCATCAAGTTTTTTTTCTTCTTGTCTATCTTTGTATAACAAGCTTAGACAACAGTTTAGGAAAACATCAGAACTTCTTGAGAAAAATTTATTTTAAATTTTAATTTAAAGTGACTAAGAAATTTTTAGTCATTTTGCTCTTCTGGTACAGCTGTAGAAATACAATCTAGTTCTTCACACACACTAGTTAGTTATATTAGTGTAAAATATATATTAGTATATTGATAGGTCATTTTTAGATGTGAAGGCAAAAGGTGCCTAAACCAATGAATGTGGGTCTTGCTGGTCATCATCAAGTCTTATCACTGTGAGAGTTTCTCAGCAATATGCCCTTAAGTTCAGAGTTTAGTTAGTTAGAAGAGGCCCAGTGTTGATAGAAATTCATAGGATTCTTTTGAAACCCTCAACTCTCCATGAGGACCAAATCTTTTCAGTATTAAGAGGGAAAATATGTTTTTCTGTTTCTGACCCTCTAATGGGCAACTAACGAGAATTGGCTGCCCTTGGGTGTTATAGCAATAAGGATAAGCAGGACCCTGGTCCTTAATTGGAAAGTAATGTTAAAAACTAATTATTTCAAAAAGGAAGGAAAGAAGCTAGGGTGCACTTTTATTCTTCTCTTAGAAATGTGATTGCTAGTTGCCAGTCTTGAAGGAAGTCTTCTCAATAAATAGTACTGAGTAATCATCCTGCGTATTTTTCTTTAAATATTACTGGAAGCTTTCCTGTAGCTGAATGTGTACAATAACATCTAAATTCCTCATCCCATATCCACATAAGCAGATGGCACCCTCCCATGAGAGCTAAGAAAGCCTGATTTCATTAGTGAGAACCCTGTATCATCTCAACTGTCTTTTAATGGTGTGCTTTCCAAAGACACCTTTCAAGGCCACTGTTCAAATCTACAGATTCTTCAGGACTGGTGACAATGGAGTGCAAAGAAAGTATTCTTAGGGATTTAATTTATATACACTACTTATCATGAAAAGAAACAGAGGAGGAAAGCTATCACGAATCCCTGCAGTCCCATCTATTCACATGCCTTCAGAAGCCATTTGTACCATGTTCTGTGCTGTATCAGGTGCACTTTGGTAAATGATACAGTGTCTGGAACACAATACCATGTACCTCTTGTGTGTATATTTTGGTGCTCGTTCACTAAAGAGCAAGATGGATGAGAGCAACTCCATAGGCTGTGCTCCTATCCTATCTCAGCATTCTCATTTTGACAGATGAATGAGGTGTACAGGCTGTGTAGGGAAGGGGCACTCGTTAGTAATTCATTAACAAGCACGGATTATGCCTTCCCCCAGCAAGTGACAAGTGTGTACTTATTTTACTCTCTGACAAGTGACAGGATTGACAGCAGACATGTTCCTTTCTTCGTGCTTTTCCTACACAAATAAAGATTGAGTGGACTTGTTATATTAACTAAAAATCAGGTTCAATTGCTTTGGGTATCTAAAGTGTATGCAATATTAATGTTTTTCCGCATCAACAACCTGACATCTGTGATCATTCTTGATCACTGTAATACCAGCTTGAATGACATTCACTGCTAAATTTATATTAGCAAAACAATACTTTGTTGTCTGAAAAAAGTCAAGAAGACAGTGTTGAGCATGTCGGTGATAACTTTCCTCTATTGTGCAAAACCTAGCAAATAGATTGACCCTGTTTTGCAGCTTCTTTGTAAATGTGTAATTTGAAAACAGAGGTGGGAAATCTATGGATATGTATTGAAATAGAAAACATTACTTCATCTCAGATTTGGAACTATTACTTAGGTTATAGTTTCAGTGTTTCCCAGTACCAGTTTATGGAATAGAAATATTTCTATCAATCATGCCTGAAGTTCATGAAAACAAGGAAAGGGGCTGGACAAGGGGCTAGAAAGGCAAAACGATGCCGTATTTCTCCCTAAGTATAACTGAGGAGGCAACTGAAGACTCTGTTGCTCAAACCTAAATGAGCAGTCTTTGTCTGGAAGCGGACTTTTGACAAGGAAGTAGCTCTGGCAAGAGATATTTGAGGGAAAATGAAGATGAAACTGGGTGTAAGCCTCTTCCATGACTCTATCAGATTTGATCAGGCAATTTTTGCGACATGTGAAGAGACTCTAATTCACCATGTCCCTACTCAGGAAAGAGCCAGGGTCGTGGGTTTTTAAGGTTTTTGAGGTCAGGGAGATACAGTAGTCATGTACAGAAAGACAGAGACTGAGACCTAAAGATCTCCCAGTCAAATAATATTTCCATTAATCACTTTGCTGCCTTTTAATTTTTCTTGCTCTGAAAATACATGCAGATATAAACATGTAAATGTGTAGATTCCTGACAAACACAATACTACACAATGCCAGTCAAAAGGGAAATTAAATTGTACATGAAGCAGAAGAAAATTCCTTGTGACGTTATACTGGAGGGAATGATAAGAAAGTTATAATTACATTATAGAAAGAGATGTAAGTTTTCCATTTTAACGGTGATGAAAATAAGACATTAAAATCTCATAGATGGATGACATACGACAGAAAATAAAATTAGGTGTACTCTAATCTAACATAATGTTAGGTTGCTGTTATTGTACAATGACCTGAGGACTGCATACAAAAAAGCTGAAGTGACCAAAATGAAAATGGCAGTAAATTATGATTTATATGATTCACTGATTCATGCTGTGTCCTTGAGCAATTTTTTTAAGAACTAGTTTTCCAAAGGTCATACGTGCAACCAGGCATGTGAACATGTACTCTTCTTCGCACGCGTAATGCGTGACGGAGGGCACATTGACATAGGAAAATGGCCAGTTATTTGCCTGAGCTCAATGTGAGTTCACTTGAATCAAAACTGAGTAAAACCTCAGGATTTGGCACCCTACATAGACTGCAGAAAAATCCAATCATGGAGACAGACTGTGATATTAAATACCTGTTGTCAACTTTCTTTTGAAAGGTTTCTATTTTTTCATGGAACTTCCCTGCTTAGGTACTCTGCAGATCCTCCTTTGATTGCAAGTTAGCTGAGTATCTGATTATTCTCTTAATAGTTTTTCCTGTGATCTAGGTGTTTTTTTTAATTTAAAGACAGAAAGAAATTCCTAGATACTTGGAATACTGCCTGTGTTCAGCAGAACTTGATGACAAAATTAATGAAGTTGATGATCATCTGTACAGAAAGAAAAAAGTTTGACGACAGAGGAGAGTTTTCCCTGTCTTTTAAAAGTGTAAATAGAAAGTATATATTACTGCAGCTTCAGTTGTGGCAGGCTATACTCTTGAAAAGGTCTTTCTCTCTACTGTAGGAATTTGAATCAAGGTAAAAACAAAAATGTCTTATTATTCAGGGGATAACTGAAGTTGACTATATGCAAACCACTGTAAAATTGCTCCAGCTAAGAATATGGAAACAGAAGAAGAAAGTTTTCTTCTCATTGGTTTTAAGCTAATGATGTCCACTAATCGCACCAGATGAACTGAGCCATGTTGTCTTTCTAAGAGTTAAAGCAGTTAGTGTAACCCATGTGGTGCCCAGATACTTGAAAATTATCTATTCCAGTAAGATTTTGGAGGTCATACTTAGAAACTCTCCACTTTTGCAGAACATATGTGCATATTTTATTTTCCATACTGTTAATTTCATTCTTAAATGCTGTAGTTCATTTTAAAAACAAGTCCTATATCTGTGAGCAAGTTGACATTGACCGTTAATTCTAAACCCATTAGTGTCTTTCTCTTGAGTGTTTACTGGAGATTTCAGATGTAAATGCTTTTAAAGTCATACTATGATATAGCCCAACAATGTTCATTTGGGGCTGGATAGTTGACAAGGTCTATCAGCTCCAGGGTTTGGTGTACCAGAATGTGATTTTGAGCACTGGAACTGTTCTGGACACACTGGAATTCAGTCTCATGTACTAATTCTGATATGGGGGTATGTGAACCTGATTTTGGACACATATTTAGTGTATGAATACATTCTGCCTAAGCTAGTTAGGTTTATTTTTTCTGTGATTAAAACACTGAACTAAGAAACAAGGAATGCAGGTAAAGGTGCAGACAGTGACATAAGGTTTTTTTAAAAAAGCAACTGAAAGGTGAAAGGTAAAAGCTTCTTAAGAATTCTAAACCCAGGGATAAGCATTAGGGGTTGTTGCTCACCTGTTAAAAGCACTGGTTCCCAAATACAAATCAGGCATAAGGAAGAAAGTTCACTGGTGACAGAGAAAGAAAACATGAGCAAAGTCATCAACTTAAAATTTTACATTTGATACAAAGAACAATAAGAACCACTAGAGTGAGATGATTTTTGATTGGTGAGTAGAAAATTATTTGTTGCAATCATTAATATAGTTGTCATGTCTTGATGGGGTTGATGAGTAGAATTTATGTCAAGACTGGGAATATCTCACTCTTTTTACATAGATTCATAAAAATTGATGTCATTTTATATGTGGTACCATCTGCTTTTTATAGGTTTTGTCTTCTCTGGATGTTTTAGTTTTAATTTATTCTCTCTGGGGAACTAATTTCTTTAATGTTGAGCTTGTTAATTGGAAAAAAATTATATTGCTGTATATATAATACAGATAAACTATAAAGTCAATTTATAATGTGGCTGTTTGAGTGGATTTTCTTTCTGTTGAGAAGGTAAATAAAAAGTAAGACTTTTTAAATAAATAACTGAAATGGTCTGATTTTCAGGATCATCTAACACCCCAAATCCCACTATCTACTGAAGAAATTCTGGGCAGTTCCAGGAATCCGTTCCCTCATTGCTACTTTATGAGGAGATTATTCACATTATTGACATCATTCACCTTCTCTTTTAGCTCAGAGTACACAGCCCACCTCACAATCAATTTCTCTCTCATATTTCTGCCCACAGCAGCAGGCATTATTGCCTGATGGGAACATAGTCATCAGACTACACCAATGTCCTCCAAACCTTGAACCTGTGCCCAGGATGTGAGTCTGGTGCCTCCACTAATTAACTATTCTAAATTTAGCTGTCAAGATTAATTAGGAAATCCATTGTCTCCAAATATGTGACCTGATAAAAGGAGATAGGAAAAGCATCTAGGACCAGAAAGGCGTGAAGTACCAGCTCTGGGTTTTTCATGAGCTTCAACTTCATACCAGTGGACGTTAAGGATGCCCAGTCCCTGGTGGGATGGGGTGCAGCAGTGCCTTCCCACTTCTCCAGTGCCGAAATCCTGACTTCTGTGAAGGCCATTTCTATTGTCTCCTCCTGTAAGTAAACAGGACGGGAGTAGAGAGGAAGAATGTGCACGGTCATCTCTGCGTTTTCTACTAACCAGTGGGAGAACCTGACTGACACTGGGCCCCAAGGGAACCACCATGCTCATTGAACCTAAACTAATTTGGGCACTATAACACGGGCAGCACAGGTCATAGAAGTGTGGAAACAATGTCTAGGATTCTAGAGAATGCCTTGGGCTGCCTCCTGCCCCAGCTGCACCACCATCAGTTCATGAACAAGCTCTACTACATTCATTCAAAATGTTGTGGCAACATTATAATTATACACTAATTATACATTATACACTACAACATTATACACTAGTGTCGAAATCAGAATTTTCAGCAGGAAACTGTGTTGCTATCCAGGGTATTTCAAATACAACATAGTAAGATTTTGTATGTGGTTATTGTTGGTGAGAAACTGAAACAGTTACACTGGAACACAACAGTTAAAACAAAATTTATAAGAGGTGTGAGGTAATTCTGCAGTGTCACAAAATTAAAAAATTAAAATGATTGACTGTGAAGATCTCAGTGACACTGAACAATCTCTCAACTGATTAAACAGTCATTTATCCAAATGTGGGCTTTCTGGATAGAATAATTAGGTGTTTTCTATATAGCAGGAAGAAAAAAAAAAAAAAACTTGCCAAATTCTGTTTCTCATCTGGGTAAGATAACTTTGCCACAGAGTTGTGTCATTATTAGGCTTATACTACTAGCTGACACATAATCTTAACTAAATTATTTGTGGCAGTCAAAACAATGGAAGACAGTGAGGAACTTAAAGAGAGTCTAAAAATTGTGAAATGAGAACTGAAATAATACTAAACTAAATTTAACATAAATAAGCATAAAGTAATACATATTCAGAGAAATGAACTGTCTTTGATATGTCAGTATACGTCAGGATAAAACGTGATCTCTTTCCTTCCAAGAGGAAGCTCCAAGTGAGAGCTCATCGTGAATGATCTTTAACACTCATTTAAGACAGACACAGATGTGAAGAACTCACAGCCTCAGCAGCTATTATGCTCACAAACAAGCTTTATCAAGGCAACCTCTCTTTAAACTCCATCTCCTCTTTATTCACTCTCTGAAGCTCCTTCCATTCATTTCCCTACTCATCAAGGACTTTCAGCAGAAGCAGCTACTAAAGCTTAGGCACATTTTTCCGTGTTATAAGACGCTCCACTTGTCCTGCTCTTACTCCAGAGGAGCTCACAAACATTTGAGACAAAGGACGGCAGTATAAAGTTATTCGTGTATTTACTGACTCAGTGTGTGAGGTCAGTTATCTGCTATGATCTTCTTCAAATTACCTTGTGTTTGCCATGTGGTGAGAGTTTGCTGGTAGTCAGTAGTTTCCATCAGCTACTACATAGTAATCACCCAGATGTATGTTCTTACCTGGGGTAACCGTAAGGCCATTTGAATTGACCCATATATTCATATCTGCTTATGTATATAACAGGTTTCAGAATATTTTTCTGAGTGCCACAACTTCAATTCAGGCTGTGTTGGAATCCAAAAGATGCAATTTATTTCTCCATCTCTATGCATTTTTTTTTATCAACACATTCCCAACATTTACAAGACTTTCCACTGTATTTACAAAGGCTCATGTCTCTTCCTTATCTCTTCATGAAACATACAACTATAATTTCATCTTGTTTACACATTAAAATAAATAAATAAATAAACAACCCCCATAGCTTTTACTTATATCTGTTTTTCTCATGCTTTTTGTGCGGAATTTCCTTCCTTGTTCATCACCAAAGTCCCTTCACTCATACCCTAGAAACGGAGCAGTCACTGAGTTCACAGGTGCAAAGAGCAATTATACTGTAATTGTTTGCTCACTCTGTTGCTGAGTGATTCTCTTTATGCTGGGCAATGGCTATTAAGGCAATAGTTCCTTGTGTTCAGCCAGCCTCTGGGAGTTTTGCCTAGGTAGAAATAGTGTGAAAGGAAAAATAATAATGCTCTAATCACTGTCCCACCTTAACAACTTCCCCCTCATCCAGAATTTACACAAGTATTCCTGTAATTTATCTTCATTACTCTAACCTACTTTTAACACAGTTCATATATTTTGACTTTTAGTGCAGGTGATACTATTTTATGATTTGCTCATCAAGTCTGTATTGAGGTTTAACAGCTGAGCACTCAAAAAATTCTAAAATGTGTATTTTGTACAAACCACAAAGACAAGAGAAAGGAAAGTATTGAAACTGCCTACATGTGTGCCTGCACGTAGGTACTACTTACAGTAGAAAGAGCTTAAAACATAGGGGAAAAACAAACAAGCTAATATATATTTGTTGGATATATAGGAACTGAATCTACAAGGATAGGAACTGAATTTTATTCTTTTGTTGAAGGGCACTTTAACAGCTAAAATGATATTTAACTTCCAGAATGAAACTTGGCTATGATATGTATTTTATTTATTGGGTCTCTGCACACCAAATATCAATCATTCTGTCCATGTTTGAGAGGACATGAAAGAGCAAACAGTAGAGCAGAAGGATACTGAGGGTAAAACCTTTCAGATGATTGTGAATATACAACTCTGTAAATATTGATCATTCTCAGAAATAAAAAACATTCCTATCAATTTGACTCCAGGGAGCAGGAAAATTAAACCAGATTTCACAAGCCTTCCAGCATTAATTGAATAATGAGATCAATTAGCACTTCCACTAAATTATTAAGTGAGTCTCATATATACAACCACATTACCTCACACCTTCCCCCTCGCAGGCCATGAAGCTTGCCAAGATAATCAAGCTCACGCTACCAGCAGAGACAGAAGTGACCATTCTTAACATCTAAGAAACCACTGAAATTGGATTTCAAGGGTAGGAAATTCATGAAACTTAAATGAGTTTCTTCCAGTAAAAGTTCATGGTTTGCCTGACAAGTCCTAGAGTTGCTAAAAGAGTAGAGTGGAAGCTTTGATGTGCTCTCTGCGTGACTCTCTGTATTGGTCCAAATACAACAGCTTTACTCATTTGAAGTTCCTGTTTGCAAGGCTGGTGCCTCTGTCTGGGTATGTTTCATGGATACACATACTGAATTTGGATTAATATCACCTTTGTGATGCACCATCATTAAGGAAAAGCATCTGCTGCCCTGAGAAATGTATGTATGTCTTTCAAAAGGTGTCAGTTCACCCCTCGGTTACAGGAGTGGATTTTACTGAGATGAGTGGGAAGTACGGGCTAGAGGCTTTCAGGTCTCTCCACAAAATGGGCCAATCTGTGTTGCTTCCCACCTTTCTCTTCTTCCTGTGAATGACAATCATGCAGAATTTTTTCATACAAAAGTACCTCTTTTCTCACTGTCTGGCATGGACCCTGTCTTTCTCTGCAGTCTTTCCTTTTCCTCAGGCAATGAGTTCTTCTGCCTTGAACTTAGAGTTTATGATTTTTTAAATCTTTTTAAAAAGATCTTATGCTTTTTTTTTTTTTTTTTTTCCAGCAATGGGGAAAGAAGAAAATTAAAAAGAGAACATCTTGCTTTCTTGGACTCAGAAATCCAGTTGGTAGCACACAAAGGGAGGGAAAAGGAACTGGAGACTGTTTAAAGAAGGAAAAAAAGCTAAGGCAGATGGAAATAGCACGAGAAAAATCTTTCTGGTGGTTTAAGATCACAATATCCTAATTCAGGCTGAAAAATAGCAGGAGATTTTAAGCAGAGGGTGATTTCAGGGAGTACAGGGCAAAGAGCATGCTACACAGGGGCACAAGACCTTTGGGGGAATTTGGGATTAAATCACATGGAAGAGCTTCCGACCACATGGATTGGTTTTAGCCTGGGCAGCAGGTACTCTGCAGAGGTCTTGTCTCAGCCAGAGTTTGGCCCGGGCTGCAGTTTGTAACCAGTAGTGATGCTCCTGTGCAAAGTCTCTGCAGTTTGCTCTCTGGGTTGCACCAGGTGTCTGTGAAAGGAGAGCCAATGTCCGACCTAGGAGAGGATCAGATTTGTGCATATTAGAAAGCCTATGCTTTTGTCTAAAGATGATGCTAGATGGGCAATCACAACTAAGTGGGGAGAGCAGAATTAGCCTCCAGAAACAGAATTAATCAAATGCCTCTGCAAATAAATTTGCTGGACTTCTATGATTGTATACAATATAGCAAGAGCTCTTTGAATTTACATTAAAACTACACTAATTTTTTAAACCAGTCAAATTTAATTGCATATTGTACTTTATCATGCAAATAACTGTGTTTTTTTAATATGTACTGGGGATAGAGGGAGAAAATTATTGCAGAACTTCCAATTAAGCATAACAGATGAGAATCAATGACATCTTGGAAATAATTTCAGTGCAGATAAGACTGGGAACCTGATGTGTTCAGTAACTCTTAACTTTCCAAAACAAGCTCTTAGAAGCGCAAGCCATACCATGCATCCCAAGAGTCTGTAAGAAATCTATTGATAGAAAAATATTTTCACTGAAGTTCTTGTTATTGATTTCCATTTTTCATTAAGCGTGCTAAAATTCTGCTGGCAGTGAGTAGTTCATTACTGCAGAAACGGGCACTCTATCACTGTGATAGGAAACCACAAATGGGGAGTCACTCCCCCTCCGTGCTAGCGTAGCACGGTGAACCTGGCCCTGCCCCTCAGCAGCCGTGGAACAGCTAAGGGCTTGTAGGAGCAGCTCAAAATGTCTCCAGTCTACCCAGGTGTCAGCGTGTACCCACGGTATGCAGCCCTGCTTTCTCACTTTTATCTCCCACGCGGGCTGGACAGAAAGAATTTGTTATTGATACACTCATTGGAGAGGAATCGTGCCGTAATTATGACCTCTTGTGATTCAATTCACCGACAGTATTGATTTTCTAATGGAATCTGAAGCAAATTTTGTTTGATCGACATCATGGGGGAAAAAATGTTGTCAGAGTCCTGAAGAAGAAAACAAAGAAAATCGTAACCTTATTCTGAAAGAAGTAGTGGTATGTTATAGCAGAGTTGAGAGCTCTGGTGTACACATTCTAAAGGAGTTATTTATTCAGATTGCTGAAGAAATCACCATACTTCACATTTTCTTCTAAATTTATGAAATAACCTTTCTCACTTGGTGCTTGTTATCTCAAAGAGAGCAGCAGAGCTCCACTTATCTAGAAGGTGCTTTGCTGGCAGCAGCAGAATGAATTTCCTTCCATTTCCTTACCTGGAAATATAACTATTTACCTTTTTTGTAGCTAATATATAAATTACTTTATGCAATAATGATTATAATAAGCAAAATTTATTATATTTTATACATCGCTGGAAAGGACTTGTGGAAAGGGGGAATATTTTAAGATCTACAATTAATAAAAAGAGCAGAAAATTAGTTGTGAGATGATATTTTTACATTAAGGCTACTAAAATACCATAAAACTGGCTTAAATAAAAATCTTCCCTCATTCTTCATAGCAATTAAAAAAAAAAGGTTTCTTTATTCTTTCTGTTTCCATTTCTTGGAAACATTCCCTGAATTTTAAAGATACTGTGTTTGAAAAAACATTTTCAGTAAAAAAAATCAAGAAATATAGGAAGCTACGTGTCAAATAACAATAATCTTAAGAGTCAAGGAAATATTGTCTCCTCCTCCTCTTTCAAGAATCTACTCAAAAGCAATAAATTGAGGGCCACCATTCAAAAGTCCATCAGAAAGCAATTTTATGAGTATTTAATGGGTCTAACAAGGTGTTTGTGGTGAAGAAGGTTTTGGTGACAATATTATATTAGCTCTGGTCGTGCAGTGCGACTGGGGCAGCTACAGGCCTGTGACTGTGTAGAGGAAAGAGAATTTAAATATGCTAATGACCTGCACACTGAGCAGACAAGCATAAGAAATACTGGCTTTTGCTTCTGAATAACACCTTTCAGGACTTTCACTTTTGGCAACAGCAAACATTTTGATTTAAAATACCTATTGCAAATGTTGTCCACCGAAAGTCTCTTCCCTTCTCACAAGAACCTCCGGGGCCCGTCCTGGTTGAGAACTGGAGTCTCCTCTGGCAAGGGCTCTGGGGAGCTGGATGTGCTGCAGTGCAGAGATAGCTGTAATTACAGGCATTCATCATTAATGAGTTTCAGTGCTTTGATTTAAAAAATTTGTGCTGACAAGGGAGAATGAAATCATTGTATGATGAAAAGAAGACAAAGGGAAAGAGTAAAGAGTAGGATTTATCTTTCCTAACTTCCACCATTTATGTTAGTCTAAGCTGTTTGTTCAACATTTACATCTTACGTGTAGTTATTCACGTAGCCTCCCCCTCCAGTCAATGAGATGGAGACATCTCCAGAGGATATTCATCTTATCTCTTTTCCTATCAAGTGTCTCGGAACAGGATGACTCGGGCTTGATGTGCCTTTCTCTCTCTGCTTCATGAAGAACTTCGTGGTGAACTTCCTGTTTGGTTTATCACAATAACTGTTACTAAAGTATTATACTCTGCTCTGGCTTGCATCTAAATTATTAACAGAAATTAAACTTTTTCTTATGCTTATCTTTTACTTACTTAGATTTGTGAATCTACAGATCTGTCTATTTATCTATATTCTCTGTTCTGTGTAACCAAAAAACCCTCAAGTAGCAGGGGCTGGGTGTACTGCCTCTGTGTACCTCAGTGTCTGTGCACACTAAAACAACGTAATTGGTTCATCAGAATCTGTGATTCTGGCTATTCACCTACCAATTTTTTTGCAACATGTTAAAAACAGCATGGCAATTTTTAAAGGGGACTCCTAATGATGCTGTTGTTTGTGCTGTGTCAGGGGGGAAATAGAGGTTTCTTTCTATAATTCAGTAAAAACAGATATGATGGCACCTTCAAGTGGCTGTACTGGCAGAAGTGAGGGAGTGAAGTGGTGTGGAAGCGGCGTTCAGAAATCAGAGAGCAAAAGGAAGACTTGTTTTCATTGGGTGCCACTGGTGGAAGATTAATTTTATCATATGTGCTGACATGCATGTATGATCCTTATGACCCATTACCCTGCACAATAGGCCTTTCTAGGTGGGAAGGGACCTTTGGCTTAGGATGCCATCAGTCAGCTCCCGTTATACTTACCTGTGGATCCATACAGAGATAGTATGTCCAGTCTCAGGTTGCCTACACACACAGACTAAACACAGTCATCAGAGTGAAATCACCTTCTACTGCTTAAAATGGTTTAAAAAAATTTTGAAGGATAGCTTGAACCCAGAGATTTGTGGTGGACAAGTATCTTTTATCCAAATATATCACACTTCATGCCATATCAGGCATCATCCATCTTTACGCAATCAGTCGACATAAACACCATGATGTGTTGGGATTAATTCAACAGAAATACAACCAGACTCTCACTCAATCTGGATTCAGTCTCTTTTGCCAGGAGACCTGAGAGTGTTAATAAACCAAGGCCTTTAGCACAGCTGTTTGACCTCGGTGTGCTTTCAGAGGAATGAAGAATGAACTCCCAATTGACTCTACACCAAGCAAAATGGGCCAGCCCATCCTGACCCCCCCACCGGGACAGCTGCAGCCAAGCTCACTTTGCTAGAAATCTCTGGGTTTGCTAGCACCAAATTCATTAATTTGTCTGAATGATCAGCTGGATAACAGACATAGCAGAAACAAAAGTAGCCTGATTTTTATATAGTGAAAAATCTCCACAAGTTACAAGCTGTTGTTTTTTAATGGCTATAATACTCTGTTATTTAATCTTTGAGATATTCAGTGATAGTCTTCTCCTGGAGCAAACCCTTAAACTAGTTCTCCCCAACAAGAGCCAGGGACCATTTTGGAAGCTGAGGTACTTCTTAAAGGGGAGAAATATAGGGAAGGAAAGAACTTCCATCATAACCCCTGTCTGTGCTTCTTTAGTGCCTGGTATCCAAAACTCCCGTTATGCTGGCAAGGCTCTGCAGTGCACAATATATTCTGGCTGCTCTCCCTTCTGTCCTTGACATGCCTCTTGTACGTTGTGGGCCAGAGGGACTGATGAAGAGATAGCAGCAACAGTTTTATGCCAGCTGCAGATTTCTCCATTCTAAGGCATTCCTCTGCTGCACATTAAAGGCTGCTTCAAGGTCCCTTTATGTTCCTCATGTGGGTGGACCTCAGCGCAGGCTTGAATCTGGCCCTCAGAGATTTTTGCATGATTTAAGTTCTGTGATTCATGTAGGCGTTAAGGGATGTTGTTTGGCTAAAATCCTGTGTGCAGTTTGAAAGTTCAGTCTGAATTTTGCCTTCATCTCCCTTTTTGGTCGTGACTGTGTCTGATGTCTAATTTAAAAACTCTTATTTTCCTCTCTTTCTCTGTGGTTTAACTCCAGTGGTTTAACAGTGAAATCTAAACCATAGTGGTCTGGCCAAGGAGGGTGCAGGGTCCCGGACCCATTGGTCTGGGAGGGGTTTGCAGTGATTCTGAGGGTGCGAGTAAGACACAAACAAGGTCAGATGCTGTCAGTTCTCACATCCAGTTTCTCACACAGGGAAAGAAGATGATGATGTTACCTGCTGTGGCACCTGGTATATTAAGTGATTATGCAACAAACTGCCCCTGAAACATTTTAGGTGGTGTTGCTGCAACCAGTAAAGATGACTAACACTATTAGGCAGTACTTAGGGGATCTGTTCTTCTAACTAGAAATAGCCCGACACTTCAATTTTTAAAAAACTATTCCATAAATCTCATTATTTGCAGTACTTGATGATTCTCTCCTATCTCACTCATCTGATGTGCAGTCTGCAATATACCCAAGGAAAATGTGAAAAGGCTTTTATCTGTCAGCAAAAGGAATGCATATCCTTGCAGCACAATGCAGTGAAAAGACTGAATATAATTTTTAAGTGGTAGAGGAAATTCTAGCATTTTCATAGGTTTTCAGTTATGTTGTCATCGCTCTTTTTTCATTTTAACAATGGCGGCAGTATATTGCATCAGAAATGTTTTTGATGCTTCCTGAAGTAGCTGGGCACATTTCATAGATTCAGAATGTCCAGGTTGAAGGAGCTAATCCTGAAAATTGGGTTTTATACAACATTTTTCCTAGTGAGAGATATTAAACTACTTATTAGGGTAAGGAATTTCTGGGAGAATTCTTAAACGATAGACTGGACAAAGTAGTGATGCCGAGATTACGAGGGCCTTGAATCTACTCAAAAGAGCTAGAATGTAAGAACAGACCTTGCTCTTGATCTTAGTCATGACATTGAGGGCTTGGATGTAGGAACAGCTGAAAGAAGTTGTCACTAAAGTACGTGCAGTGAAGGTAAAAGTGCCTGGAATACCATAAAAGGGTTCTCTTCCCCTGGAGACAAATATAGAATAAGCTGTTTTCACAGTCAAATTTTCAATATTCATTCCTTCATTGTGCTTGCAGTCATTCTAGTACCACTAATTGCCCCATAACAATTTTGAAGTTATGCATAGTGAGGTCCTCAAACCTGGATATAAATCAGGTACTTTAACATCAGAATCACCTTCTTGTGGACACAAACTGTGGTTACACCAGGGTTGATTAGCTATCTACCAGTACAGAAAAACAATCTTTGTGCTTTGCTTTTTAATGGAAAATTAAGTCAAATAAAATTGAGCTTAACATGCAAGCTTCACTCAGAATGGGATCCTGAAAAAGTACCAAGAAGACACAAGAACCGGAGTCCTTGTCTCTGGCATGACCAGACCAGCTCACTTCAAGAGCTTAAGAGACCTTTTTTTGAGGTTTTAGTTTCAGAAAGGTGAGCAGAAGGGTAAGCCACCATGTTAGGGGAGGGAAAAGGGGAATACATTGCAGCTGTCTGGTCACAAGTGCTCCAGAGCAGCCAAAAAAGAAATGTATCACAAACTACGGTTTAGAATTGCTTATTGTTATTGGTTTGGGTTTATTTTGGTTTTTTCCTACTTTATGTTTATTAGGGATTTTTTGGAGGGGATGGACTTCTAGGACTATAAAACTAAAGCCTTAGCTTTTTGTCTTTGATTGAGGGAACTGGTTGTACTTCCAACTCACAAGCTTTTATGTTGTTTGACTGAGAAAAGATATATAATCCCTAATGCTGGTTTTCTAAAAATGAAAGATGAAAAGACAGGAGGGTGTACAAGCCACTCTTTGCAGAACCTGCTGGCTGGGATGAATACCAGTATCTCCAGAAAAAATGTATCTCCCAACTAGCTGCAAGAGTCAGTATGAAGGTTGCACTGCCTGGCCTGGATCCACGAAGTTTTCTTGTTGGTGTAAACTATCACCCTTCTGGGAAACATAGGGCTTTGAAGGACATATTCGACACAGAAGGTAGATAGATCTGTCCTGACTGGCAGTGTAAGACCAGAAAAAGTGTCCTGACACGTTCCCAGGTTCCAGTGACCTGTAAGGGGCTGCTGAGTCAGACGTGGTATCTTTGTTCTTAATATCTGCTGGTGGATGTTTCTTCCATAAATTTGTCACGTCAACTCTGTTACCACATCTTGGGTCAAGGAGATACACCATTTAAACAGCACCAGGGTGGGAAAAAACGTCTCCTGTTGATGATCTTGAACATATAATTTCTCAATTTAATTTGATTCTGCCATTTTTTTGAGATAACAAGAAACAATGAGAAAACTGCACCTTCTCCACTTACTCATGTTATCTGTTAGGAATCCATTCCTGATTAGTTTCATTCCTCATAAAGAAATGCTCCAAACCTTTGACCTTCCTTCTTTTCTCTGAACTTTTTCTAGTACAGTACTACTACATCCTGAGATGAAGAGAACCAGTTCGGTGCCATATTTCAAAATGTATTCACAACACAGGTGAATGGCACGAGAAATTTTTTTCTGCTTTGTTTTCTATTTCTTTCACAGAATGCTGCAATACACAGTGGGTTTTTTTGTCCTCTATTGAGAATTGTCCTGATGTTTTACTATTATAACCAAAAGTTCTCTTTCCTGAATGGAAATAGGTAGTTTAGAACCCATTGTTGTGGACTGTTTTTCCCCTTATGCATCACTCCACATTTATTACATAGAATTTAATCTGTCACCCTAATGCCTGTGTGATACTGTGATGTTTCTCCCCAGCTCTTTGCAATCAACTTTCATTTTTATTACCCTGAATAATTTGGCATCATCATTAGTCTCCTTGTTCTCCATTCTTTTTCATTTCTGTATGCTCTTGAGTATAACAGACACAGCAAAGATCCCTGTGATCTACATCTTTCCACTATTGTAAAGCCCAACCATTTATTCCTTCTTTTTGTTTCTTACCTGTTAATCTTTTAATCTATAATATGATTTACCTCCCTCCCACAAGCAGCTTAATTTCTTTAAGAGTGGATGGTACTGGTTGCTTCCAGATTTATCACAGAGTAAATGAGGATGATACTTACCTACTTTATGAATTGCTTTCACATCTTGAGATGAAAAAATCTAGATATTAATATTTGCCAGAAAACCTGAATTGTATTGCTTTACATAAAATATATTACGAGAGATAGAACTTAAGGAACAGGAGTTCGAGGACTGTGTGGTATCATGAGACAAAGGTTGGCTGTTACACAAAAATTAGAGTTGTACCCATCTGAGCCTGAGGCTTTTTGGGTTTAGCAGTTATTGCTTGACTAATTTCTCTATGTGTAAAATGGGCTTCCAACTGCGACTGTGTCAGGGTTAAATAAATATAGGTCTGGTAGCTTATAAAAAAAGGTGCCAAAAGAAGATGAATCTTTGCTAGGCTCTGAGTACAGGTCTTGACAGATTTGTGTATTAAGTCCCCAGAATCTTCAGTGATTCAGTCATCTGACGTTTCACTGAGGGATTTGATCTCTGCTATTTTTTTGTTTTGCTTGGAAGTGACCTACTAACAACCTGGAGATAGAACAGCCAGGGGAAAAAAAAAAAGAGTGAAACAGTACATCAGTGATGCAGGAAAAAAATGTAAATTTATCTCCTTTTTACTCCCAAATAAATTTCATCATTGCCTTCTCAAAGACTTCTCAACTTGTTCTGTATTTAATAATGGCCACACAGCCATTTACTCAAAGTAAATTTTTTAGCTATGCAGCATAACACTATATTAAAAATAAAAAGTGAGTCAAAATGTAACTATTTAAATTTTTTTCTAAGACCATAATTAATGTTTTGACTTGACCAAAGTTAGGATCTGTACCATCTGCTCCTGAGGTAAGCTGGTATCATTCCACTGATTTTACGAGGAGTCTTTTCAGCACCTTAATGAGCAGAAATACATTTTATGATTTACCTCTGAAATCTTGCACAAATGACACACAGTCAGGCTGGAGTGACAGAATAAACAAAAGATAATCTGCACTGCAGTAGCTGGCAGGACAAATTAAATGTGAGGAATAATTGAGCAGTGTATAGGAGATATGGGAAAATCAGATTTTGGAGTTCTTTTAATTATCCTTTTATTATATTAGCTATTCTCAGGGAGATTGTTTAAAATGTAAATTCCATTTGGACAACACCTATGTGAAGAGAAGCAGAATAAGCATTAAGAATGAGCAAAAGAGTTTTAATACCTTGCTATTGGAATCTAAGCCATTAAAAGCACAGTTGCATATTTTGAAGCTCCTTGGGTTTGGTTCTTTTTGGTGTTATGCACATCTTAGGGTAGGCACACCCCATTGCTGTTACTGCCAATTTGAAGCCCCCTCTCAAAAGCTCCTGTCCTCTGCTTTTGTGCTGCAGTCTCAGCAAACAAGGGGTATGAAAACCACTGGCCAGGACCATGTATCAGGTTGAAAACAAAGCCCCTGAGTGAAAAGAAACCAAAACCTCCTAACGGTGTTTGAAACAAAACTCAAAAGACCTCCAAAAGTAGAATGGGTGAGAACAAAATTGATGTTCAAAGCCATAAGGGCCAATCTCTAGCTCCTGCCTGCTGTAATAAATCTCCCTCTGAAGAGCAGGGACATTGGAACCAAGCAAGGAGGGGCAGGTGTTAATATCCAAGTACAACTCTGCCTTTGTTTACATTCTTTTGCAATTTAAAAGAGATTTGTCATTAATACATAATGTCAACCTTTGTAAATGCATGGAGATACTGTCATCTCTGCCTCTGCTGACTGCATGGTCATCATTCACAGTCACCACACAGGTCTCCATAGAGCTTTGCTTGGTCTAAGTTGTTGACAAATAAAGTAGTGATCATAGTAGTGATTTATACCAATTTTTTTTCTACTTGACAACTTGTATTATTTATAAATACAAATGTTTACAGCTGTTTAAAATGTCTCTAAAAGCTGAGCATGTTTTGTCTCTTCTTTTGTCACTGCCTTAAAAATGCATGATTTCAGGTTGAATCCTGATAAACATATCTTGAAAAAAGATATTTTAAGGTCGTTACATTTATCTGAATAACATCCCGCTGCCCAGATTGGCTCACCTTGTCTGGAATGAGGTGCAATTAAGCACTGCAAATTGAATGTTAAAATAAATAAAGAGCTCTCAGTAAGTCAATGAAAAATCATTTTTACCAAGGAGGACAGAAATCTGTAGATTCAAAATACATACATTGCTTTCCCTTAAACTTGTTTTACAAAGAATTTTTGAAAAAGAATAAAACCAGGTAAGCTGGTTAATAAAAATTGGGAAATCCTTTGAAATGATCTTTGAGGTCCATTCCGACCCAAACCATTCTATGATTCTATGAAATTACACTATATGTTTTCCTAATCTAAATAACAGATTTGTCAACTCAAATATTTAATAAATTTTTATGATTAGAAACTTCTTTGTAAGTAACTAGTAAGTAAGGAAAGCTGTTTCCATGGATAAGTCACAAGAGAGGCCAGAGATAACAAGACCAGATCATTCATTGGGTCTTCACATTTGTTTAATGAAAAAAAAAAAAGAAATGACAATAACAGCTTTGCAAGTGGTTACAGTTCTGAGATAGAAATTTGTGCATTCAAATTATCATAAAGCATGAATCATAAAAATCTTGTGTGATTATGCAAATACACATTAATTACACAATTATAAGCTTCTATGGTGATGAAATATGATTAATTATATGACTTGGTTCACTTGCTGAATGCCATACCATTAGTTACAAGAGGTCCATAGATGTGTTTCTTTTCTTGATTCACTGACATTTTAATATTATGAGGGAATTATAAATTATTGTAACAACAGATGATAAAAGCAGATGGAATAAACTTAACTGAAGCCAAGATGATTTACACAGCTTTAAACTGAACAGTTTGTGTATTTATCCAACTATAAATGTTTTGCTCCATGACCATGAGTTCTGTTTGGAAAGACAGTTTCCAAAAAACAGTGAGATATCTGGAAAAGATTCTTTAAACGTTTCTTAAAATGGCAAGCAATACTGAACACAAAGAAATCATTTGGAGGTAATGTAGGGCTGCCTAAGACGTGGCTGTCTGTGGACCACTTGAGAAGTAATGGACAGGCGTTGCTGGCTAGAGACTTTGAGAGTAAGACCTAGCTTACTTGCCTTAAATGTCTAATGCAATAGTGACTACCAGAGACCCATATATCCTCCCCGCCTCAAACATCCCTCTGAGGACAGATCAAGGGTTTTCTGGTAGAGTTTATCTCTTGCTGTTGACTACAGGAGGTGTGTCCTCTGTCCTCTTTGCATCCTCCCTTCAGGTGTTTATATACATTAATAATATTACTTTGGGGCTTCTTTTCTCCAGGCTGAACAGTCCCAGCTCTCCCAGCCTTTCCTCATAGAAGAGATGTTCCAGTTCCTTAATCATCTTTGTGGCCCTTCCTTGGAGTCTCTCCAGTACGTCCATGTCTCTTGTACTAAGGATTCCAGAGCTGGACCCAGAACTCCAGGTGTGGCCTCACCAGTGTTAGTGGAGAGGAAGGGTCACCCCCCTTGATCTGCTGGCAATACTTTGTCTAATGCATCTCAGATACCATTCGCCTTCTTCCCTGAAAGGGTGCACTGGCCAGCAAGAGGTTCTTTTTACTCCATGCTGCTTTCCTGCTGTGTGACCCCCAGCATATATTGGTGCCTGGGGTTTTTCCTCCCCAGGTGCAGGACTTTGCCTGTTGAGGTCCCTCTGGATGGCACCACAACCCTCTGGTGAATCAGACAGTCCTCCCATACAGTCTCAATACCGTATTTTGCTTTTCACCAACACACACCTCTTCTGTCTGATGAGGAGAACAAAGTGTGTCACTATTCAAACTGTAGCATTCTCAAGCTCATTCTTTCCCCATGCAGACCAGCAAAGTCTAATGAATTCTGATAATCTACCCCCAGCCCTTACATTTATAATGAAACGACTGCTGCAGAGTGCAGTCTTTCAATATCCAACTTCTGAGAAAACTTCCTCCTCCGAACTTTAAAGAATCACTTCATAAAGATACATTGCAAGTCTTACTTCTAAACATAACTGAAGGTGTCACAGCAGAGAATCTGCAGTTTCGAAATTAGCAACTAGTTATAAAATGCAGGAAAGTTCACTAGTATGTCTAGCAAACTTCAGATGAAAGCGGATGGAAAAAAAGGTTACCATAACCTAATCTGTCTGTTGTCTGGATTTTCTTTGCTTCAAATTGAATATCTTATTATATTTCATAGATATAAAAATAAGTTGCTTTCTAAGCACTAAGCTGGAGCACCTCAAATACTGATTACAGTTGTGGATATTCCAAGAAACTCTAAACTTGAGATGTATTTTTATACCAACAATGAGAACACCTCAGCCTTAAAATTAACTTGTTTTGCTTGTTCAGAATATAGATAATTGGAGACATTTAAGAAAATGCAGGTGCTAAAAGATGAGTGGCTCCATATGTTTGAGTGGATTGTTTTTAAAAAGTAAATATCCTTCCAAAAGAACACTGATTAGAAAAGACAGCTTGTTCAGATGTGCTTGAAATCATCCTCATTTCTTATTTAGAAATAATGTCCTTCAGAAAACTCTAATAATTGTATTCTTTTAGCACTTGCTTTTGGCCGTAATGTTCTTGCACTGAAATAATTGATAAAACTCCAATAAACTAGTGTTAAAGCAACATTAAGTGTTTTTGAATATGGCAATTAACAATGTTTATCTTTCTTGGTGGCAAACTTCTGGAGCTTTCCTCTGAGATCACTACTGGTTTGAAGCTGATATCACTCTAAAAATTCATGGACGGTCTCCTCTGCTCTGCTGACAACATTAAATTAGTTATTAAATTAATTATGGTACATTATTTTACATTAACACAATCCTTTCTCATTAGCACCATCCAGAGCTCTGTGGCAACTACTCAACAAAAATATACATCCTCTTCTTTGTGACTTCCTTCCTGTGCCAGGAGATGTGACTTCTCACCAGATGCTTTCTTCTTTCAGAGGGATTAACAAATGCATGTTTTCCACTGAAACAGACACTGAGCCTCTTAGGGAAGTCTCCTCTTTGTGTCAAAATAATGGATGCATTTTCATGGAGACACCATAGGTTATTAAATGTACTTACTACAAAGATCAAAGGCTTTCACTTGGAGAAAGAAGTCCAACCACATGCAGAGGCTCTGGGCTAATCCTCGGGACTGCCCAGCTCCATGGCTCCACTGCCAGCTGCTTCCCTAAATGTCGCACAGCACATCAGCCTTGCCTCTGTGGTGTTTTTGGGGCTGGGATCCAAGAAAATAACACGGGGGATGTTTTTCACATAGCTGTAATGTGTAGTTAAATCTTTTATAGCCGTTGATTTGCACAGCCAGACACGAGAAGTAGAGTAACTCAAGTTTCTACCTGCTAACTAAAAACAGAGATGTGGAGAGGTAACTAGATGTACCCATAGTCATTATTACACAATAGCCATTGCTAACAGCTTCATTGAGTTGTTTACTAATATATTTCTAGAACATAGTGACAAGTAAATACTTACAGAGGTATAACATCGGTGTTTAATAAACCTTAACAATGTGTTGGTGCTGTATCACACAAAATAATGGTTTCTGCCTCAAATGAATTTCTGGATAAAAGGAAGATAAGGTTTGGTTCCTTGCCAAAACCAAAGCCAAAGCCAATGCCAGCTAGTCTCAGACTGCAGCTGGGACCAGCATGTGTGTTAAAGACCTGGCTATCCATCCCTATCACAGCTGTGCAGATGCTTCTGGCTCACCTGCTCCAAGTCCCCATAGAGCCATGAAGTCATGGGTTTCTATGACTTGTCTGCCCAATGTCCACTGAGCGCCCAGGCCCAGGGTGGGCTCCCCCAGATAGAGGAGTTGTGTGGGGCACAGAGGCACCAGGGAGAGCTGCTCATGGGGTTGGATTGGACCTGTGCTCCTGAGCAGAGATGTGATGCTCCTGCTGCCATGGGCCCGGACCTTGCATGGGGTTTGCAGTTACCAGTGGGCAAGGATCCACCACACCTCAAAAGGTGTTTTAAGGAATACCTCACTCTCTTCCAACTGTTTCTGGATGAGCTACAGGAGTCAAAGAAGGAATGGTGCTGTAGATGGAGCAGCCATAGTACCTACTAACATCTGGGGCACAATCCAGCATGCTGGTTTAAGATTTTTTTTCTAGAAAGCATAGAGGATATTAGAAGCTCATGTCATCAGCAAACCTCTAGATCTGTGGTGCCACTGAACTTGTAAACAGCAGATAAGAGTAGAAAAGCAGCTCAGAACAAGTTAAACCTGTCATTTCTACCTGATTTTCTCAGACAAGAGATGAGCACTGCACTTCCAGTTCTCATGCCTGCCATCCTCTGACCCAGAAGAATTGGTTGGCTTCACACAGCCAAGTTATAAAACTCCAATTTGCCAAGTGGAAGACTGAAGTGTTGTTTTCTGACATATATGAATTTGAAAGTCAGATCTGCCAGTTGCTTTTTTCATCATAAAGTGTTTTCCCCATTAATAAAAACAGAAAATGTAAACTTTGAGAAAGAAACAAACATTTATATCATGATCATGGAAGAACAAATATACATATGTGTTTGTGTATTCATAAATACATAAATAAATATATATTTATCTACAAGTTAAACAGAAGTCTACATTTCTCATGAAAACTAATCTGTCAGTTCAAAAAGTAAATGAAAGTTCAAGTCTCCTCTTGATTTGAAGCAAGTGCTGTGAGGCAGGTTTGGTTCACATTTTCAAAATTTATAACACTGTGATGCTTGCCAAAAATCCTTAATTAGATCAGAGGAGCAGCAAAACTGTCAGATGCAATAGCAGAGTACAAGAAGGAATAAAATATTCTGGGGTAAATTGGATAAGCTCATTCAGCCAGTTTTGCCAGGCTACTTTTCTGCAGTGATTTGCAGACTGATAATGAGGATAGGGTTTTTCTCAGTAATAACAAAACTGATTCCTCAAACACATTTCATTTACAAGACTCCAGAAATTGCTTATAACTAACATAAACCAACAATCAGCATCCTCCTTCCCACAGCACACATAAATTGTGAACTTCTCATGAACTCAGTGGCTTAGACAGTAATTTGGGTATCTCTCTTGTATGAGAATTTCATGGCCTGTGCTGCTGGCGGAGTGCTGTGGTGAGGTTGACACCCAGCAACGTTTCCAGTCATACAAATTATTTGAGCCTTCACATATTCAGAAGGAGGTTGCAATTCTTGGAAAGACAGTAAGAGAAGATGATGCAAAGCTCAAAAACTAGGCTGTTAAACCCTGTTTCTTCTGATTCCCCCCTTATTTAGAGAGCTCAAATAAAATATGATGTTCATGATGTTTTTCTTGACATAGTATATCCACACAAAAACATTTCTAAGAAATCAAAAAATAGTATTTGCAATATTTTTATTGCAAGTCTATATTTTTATGCAAGTCTTTTTGGGTAATAATTTTAGTGGCTTTTTCAGTTAATTGTCCACCTTTTAATAGGTGCTGTTGGGACATGTCTAGAGTGAAAACAGGCCATTTGATCCCTGGGGTATTTGACCACAGGGAAGAAACAAACACAACTTTATGATGCAGGAGGCAAAAGCCAACCTGCAGATCATTTTACAAGAGGCCCTTCCAAACCATGACCTGAGTACCAAAAATGCTGCACAGCTATTCTGTAAATGGCTTGCCTTTTGTTAGGCCCCAGCACAGCTGGTCAGGATGAATTCTTCTAATGTGGCACTTTACCAAATCATCTACCAGACATAGGAGAAGGTTGTTTCTTTAGAGAAGAATGAGCACTGAGATATTCCCTTTTGAAAAGAAAGAATAGAGAAGTCTTGCCATTTGATATAAGTTTTATGGGCTGACACGATAGCTTGCACTCACAACCACTAGCAGGAAGTTAACTAACTTAAAATACACCTCATGTAGTTCACCTACTAATGTGAGTGTTTTATTAAAAAATTTAGAGACAAAAAGTGTTTTGAACACCTCAGTGTGATTTCAGCAGTTATTTGGAAAGGCTTTATTCTGAAATAAAGAGCAGTGATCATCTTCTTCCAGAGATCCAAACCACCTTTCATCATTCAAAATACTTTTCTGACTTTCCTAAGCGTGTCCATGCAGAGCTGCCACAGGCTCCCCTACCTGGACCTAGTTTTGGCGGGCAGTGTTTTTTTCCAACATTTTGGAGCTGCCATGATGTGATGGCCCCAGAGCAGTTCATGGCCTCCTTCCACACAGGGCACCCCACCAGGTATGCCACAAACACCTGCATACCAGATCAAAACAGAAACCAGCATAAATGAAGGGGCATTCAGCATCCCAATAAAGGACTTGGGAATGCGTGTTGTGCATCAACTGTCCCTTCCAGGAGGGTTGCAAATGTGGTATTAAAATCAGAGCAATATTTTCCCCACTCACTGCTCTCTCTATACCCAGAAAGCAACAAAGGCTACATGACATACATCACATCTTCATGTCTCTCAGCGTAAACCTCAATCTGTGCAGAATCACTGATTCCTCTTACAAAGACACTTGTTCTTGATTACAATGAACTCTTAGAGAGCAGCAAGCACAACAGAGGGTGTTTGGGCTGCTTAGTGGAGCTGCTCTGGTCTCTATGTATGAAGCTGGGACTAAGCTCAGACTGTGCAAACTGATGAAGCCATTGTGAATCTGAATCACAGAAATTAGAGGAGGAAGAAAGGCTATTAGGTCAGTTTAGAATCATAGAATTGTTAAGGTTGGAAAAAACTTTTAAGATAATCAAGTCCAACCGTGTACCTAGCACTGCCAAGTCCACCACCAAACCATGCCCCTAAGCTCCATATCTACACATCTTTTAAATACTTCCAGGGATGATGACCGCCTCCCTGGAAAACTAAGTTTGCTTAGGGCCCCTGAACCCAAGGCTGCAGACAGAACCACTGCAAGAGACAGGAGCATTTCCTACTCTACTTGGTTCACTTGGACAGGTTTTGGTAGCACAGGGTGCTGAAGGAGTGGCCTCTGTGAGTAGACACCATAAGATGCTTCTGTGTTGACAGACCCAGTTCCAACTGGCTCCAAACCAGACCCACCACTTCCCAAAACTGAAGCTGTCAGTGGTGCTAGTGGCACCTCTATGATAATATATTTAAGAAAGGGTAAAAAATGCTGTGCAGCAGCTGTGAGAGAGAGGAGTGAGGGAGATGGTTCTTGATAAATTTATGAATGAATTACCCATCCCACAGAAAACTGCAGAATCGTCTGGTTCACTGACTCCCAGGAGTCTCTCCAGTCCTATGCACTGAGCTGCTTTTATTAAATATATGGTATATCCAGACAAAACGATTTTTGATGTGTTATTGAATTCTACTCTATTACAGTCTCCGCATATTAAGCGTGTTAAAATGTGTATGTTTTCTGCTTGTTGGAACTGGTACACACTGCTTCTGAATATATAGGCAATATTTAATTCCTAGTGACACAGAGTCCAATTAAGACTATTCTAACTTGTGCTTTTCCTTGCTGCTTCTCTGTAACAGTCATGGTGCATCAATACCTCAGCAATATGTCTACATGAACAGCCCACATGGAACTCATGTATTTTCGAGGAAGTGTTAGAAAGAGAATATATTCACTGAAGATATCAATCAAATGGCAAACTTAATAAGGAACATCTAAGAAATTACTGGAAGAATTGGGTTGGTTTTTTCCTGCCCATTTAAAGACAATTACACTGCTACTGCTAAGAAAAAAAAAAAATTAAAAAGTAATTCATTACCTAGGATTCTCTTTCTTCAAATTTCCCTGCTAAGAAAAAAAAAAATTTAAAAAGTAATTCATTAAGCTTCTATAGACACAAAGTTTTGTAGAACTGACATCAAAGTGGTACAGAGAAATCTTCTCAAGATGGTGCCATGGTGTCCTAAAAAGGAGATCAGATCTTTTAATCCCAGCCCTGTTCTGGGAAATTTGAAGAAAGAAAATCCAGTTCCAGAGGTAAAGATTCTGGTTAAAAAGAACACCTCTGCTGAAAGGAAAAGCTTAGAAGAGGAGTAAGATGCTAAAAGCAGGTCCAGCTGAAGCTGGACACATTGGGGTCTGCTGAGGTAGCTGGTCTAAAGGATCAGGATGTTACCCGTTACTAAATGTGCTGCATAATATATATCCCTGTGTTATTGATGGGGTATCCCTAGCATAGATGGAGCAGCTCAGAGGGCATGGTAAACTTTCCTACTAAAAATGGCATGATGTCTCTCCTTGCAACACAGCAAGTCCAACTCCCTGCTCTCTGTAGGTCAGGAAATTATAACATTAAGTTAAAGTTTAAGAAAAGATTGGCTATGTTTCTTTTTAGTGAGGGATACTGTGTACTGAACAGTCAGTACCTTGTGTGTTAGTGCTTTAGCAATCCCAAAATAAATAAAAAAAAACAAGATGAGGATCTGTTCTGCTTTCAAATCCTAGACATCTTGATTACTTAGAACTTGCAGAACGCATTATGACTATTCCTATGCTAAATGTAACAACGGAAAGAATGTTTTTTCTGTGTAAACAGACTAGCAGACTCTAAAAATTTAGAGCTTCAAAATAGTTATCTTGAATTATGCATGCAAAAAGTTTTATAAATCATTTTTAAAGATGTATTTGTATTTAGCAAAGCTGTTTATAAGTACCATCTGAAATAGTTCATTTAAGTGAACAAAAATTGAACTGAATATTTGAGGGTAGTTGCAACATCCACCTAAGGAAAAATGAGTGTACATAAAAAAGTGTGTTCTCCTCCAGTCTATCTTAATATAAATTTGTCTGTCCCTTTTTTCCATCCAAGAAGTACTGTCACGCTATTCCAGGGGAAATGTTGAAGCAGACACGTAATTTGATTTTCTGTCTTTCTTGCCAATACAAGAGGTAAGGTTTGCACATAAACATACCGCTATGAGCACCTCCATCCCAGTTCTGCTAAATCTGCTCTGTTTTTCCCAAAGGAGCCATAGACTGGGACTGGATAGGCCAAATGAGGAGGGAGGGAATAGAAATGCATCTATTCCTGCTTAACCCTGCCATGTGGAGGTTCATGTTGTATAGCTGGTGCTGTGCCACCACAGGAGCGCATATGGACACAGAGCTCTAAAGCATGCAATGAGAATGGCAGAGGAAAAAGGGCCATGTGCCTCAGGATATGGGGAAATCCTTCTGCAGTGCTGGTTGTCAGAAGGAACACGTTTTGGAGCTGAGGAGAGTTCAGGTTCTCCAGCCTGGGTGTCTCAGTGCTGCACAGGTTAAGCAAAGCTGCAGAATCCAGAAATGGCCCTGAGATGTCAACAAGACTGGTCAAATTTGTCAGTGAGAAGTGAAAATGGCCACATGGGATTGTGTATGTGCCACAGATAGTTCAATTAACTAATTTATTCATCTATATATTCTGTTCTATTTTTCCATTTCTTATACACACAGCATTTCTTATATTGCATCGTAAGAGACTTCTACATGGGCAGCCTACCCTGGGCTAGTGTAAATAGTTGAGTTGCAGAGAGGAATAGTCATTATGGCATGTAGTTGCACATCCAATATGCATTCAGGGCTGCAGTCAGCTCATGACCTTATTGAGTAGAGACGTAACCCTTTTGTTAGGTTTGATGAAGTCTGTATCAAAATTGCAGAGAGGGGCTTGGCAGAGGAACAGCAAGACCTCTTGAGACCATTGATAAAATGGTCAAGTGCTCTCTCTTCCTCTTCATCTGCTTCATTAAAGCAGTCACTTCAACAGGAGTCTCAGAAGTTTTTTTCTGTTAAGACACATGTTTTCTTGACCTAAGGGAAGAATAACCTATTATATGATTCAGAAATAAGTTTAAAGATTTTATTTCCCTTCATGTCTCAGTCAAAAACCAAGAACATGATGACACTTTCAGCCTAATTATGAAATGTTTCATTTTTTTCATATGCAACCTTGCAGAATCCTTAACAAGAATTCCCTGTAATATTTTCCTGCTCATCTTCTAAGCCTTCAAATTAGGCATTTGTCCTTTAACTTTTCTAACTTCTTTTCACTTTCAGCTTGTTAGGAAAGGAATCTAATTGTTCTCCTACACTTTTAATGACTAAAAGAAAGATTATCCACGAGGTAATTTTGATACATAAAGTGATGTTACTTTGACCCTCTACAGTCAGTGCATTTACAACGCATACACTGAAGACTGGAACTGCACACTGAAAGCTTTTTGGAGTAAGGATTGTTAATGGTGTCTAGTTATAGCACACAAACGATGGGGGCTCTTCACTGGCAACACTTAGTGGCACCAGTGTACACCTACTGGAGTCTATCTCATTGTGTCAAACAGCCTCACAACCCACCAGGGATGAGGATGATTGCGGGAGAGACTGAGTTGCCATTAGAGAATTTTTCCTCTGGATACATCAGTTCCACTTAAAGTGATTATACCAACTGTAAATAATAACAGTAATAATGCTTTCTCCTTGGGTATAGTTTTCTTTTCAAACACAGAGAAAAAATGTATCCATAAGTGCTTAAAAAATATGAACTGCTTTCAATGTAAGTTCCTTTGAGGTTTTGTTAATGCTCCCTTTTCCCCATTGAGAAATGTTCCATCTATCAGAGACCACACAGGTCAGAAAGACAGAACTTGGAGCTATGTTCCCAGGGTGGGCTGCAGCAATCCCTGCCTCCTACAGAGAGGGGAAGGATGTTCAACCCCATCACAGAATCATAGAATTGTCTAGGTTGGAAGGGACCTTTAAGATTATCTAGCCCAACCATCAACCTAACTCTGATAAAAAACCATCACCGAATGATGTCTCTAAGATGTCAACCCATCTTTTGAATACCCAAATGCTGAGAAAATGAAATATATGACAGTGTAATTTTTCAGAATACCCGCATACACTGTGAGTCATGTTCTGATCAGCGAGGTGAATTTGGAGCTAAATTCAATTCACTGATTTCACTGGCTCTACCACCCAAAGGTAATACAGCTGCAGAGATGATAAGAATGTGACTGGTTTGTCAGCAACAGCCTCTAAAATATGAAACAGACACACAAATAAACCTGCGTTCATAACAGTCTGCTCTGTATCAGCTTCACTCCTTCAAAGGCACTGGTGCCGGACTGGCTTCTTCTGCCACAGGGAGGTCCATGGGTGCTCAGTGCTGCAGCACACAAGCCCCCAAAAGGTGACATCAAACACTCAAAATTAGAGATCACCTTGCAACTGTGATTCTTCTGGTAGTTTATTTCACTTGGTTTTATTAAAAGCTTTATTCTTATTCTTACTCTCACCCATCTTATTCTTAAATCAAGATGTATGAGTGAGGATCATCTTCTGTACTTGCCAGATAGGATCATGTACAAGCATAAAGAAGACTTTATATGTGCTTTTATGTGCTTAAATGTGAGTGTGGTTGCGTGTGGGTGTATGTACATACTCTCTCAGCCTTGACTGCATGGCTTAGTAGCTGGGACAGAAGAGATGCCTTAGGTCCCAAGGCCCACCAAATTTGGCTGTGCCTTAAAAGTCTGCCCATCAAGACCAGCATAGATGTGCCATACATACTTTTCAGTCCCCAGATTTACACATATCTACAAAAAAATATGCATATTAAGCTATCCGTTGGCTGGATACATAAAATAAAAGCATCTTTCATTATTTTTCAGCAGTTTTAGCCTATGTGAAAATACTGAGAATCAGGAAATACATAGAAACTTTAACAACACTAAAACAAAGCCTAATCTAATAGCTGTGTGTCACAATGTATAACTCCAGGAAATGAAATTAGCGAAGGACAGACAGATCTCCAAAAGCATCTGCAGTTATCCTCCAGATGTCTGTCATTCACTAAGTCCCTGTTTTATTTATTCTTATTAGTTGTTTGCCTAAATTTGTCATTGATGGATGCCATGCACTTGTCATTTAAAAGAGCTGATAGCCTTGAAATTTTGTACATTGAGCATTTCCAAAGCAGAGGAATAGCTAAATTGCTTTAAAGGATAAAAGTCTAAGGGGAAAATATAAAGCCACAGGAACAGATCAAAAAAAAGAAAACCAGGTAGGGTACGACCAATTTTAGAATTCTTGTGGGTTTTCTTTTGTATCATTGTATCAGAATTTGTGTCTATCTGGTGTCCACTTTAAGGTGTATATATTTGTCAACAAGTTTAGAGACAAGACTACCGGGATGTGTGGTTGAATGTAACGTGTTTGTCAAAACAAGACAATTGCTTCACAAGAGCTATGTAGCTATCACAGCCTCAGGAGTTCGGGGCTTTAGAAAGTACAAAGGAAGCTGCTGACTCTGAAATCAACCACTGAACTTCAGCTTTTACCTGAGACATGGTGTGGGTGTGCACGCATGTGTCCGTGGGGTGTCTCACAAGTGCTACTAATAATCCTTGGACTTCTAAGGACTCTCAAAACAACAAGGCATGGAGAGCTACCCTCGCTTTGTTTTGTGAAGTTGAAAGCACAAAGACAACTGAACATATGTATGAAAACAAACCCCCAGCAACTGAAGCAAAGTCATACTGTTAGTATGTCTCTAGCACAGATCTTTGAGATAGAAGTGCCCCCGAATCAGAACCATATTCTTAAAATACATCCTCATTAACTAGCAGCTGAGAAAGTGCAGCATGGGTCCTGTCATCCTGGCTGAAGTGAAGAGTTCTTTCTTCAGTCCTTTTGGGTTATACTCTTGGTCTAATACACCTGGACTTCAAGAAATTCATCCTCTTGAGGAACACGGAGTAATATTCTGTCTGCTGAGAGACCAAGGGCAATTTTGCAATTGCCTTCAATGGTGTTAGAAGTCCACCTAAATAGAACTCAGCTAAAGCATGGGATTTGCTAATGGATGGAATAAGCATCTGAAAACTCTTATCTTGATATGTCTTGGAAAAGTCAAAATGCAGGAAACAATATTTTTACTTTCAGACAGCCTATATAGTCTCCCATATACTGTTACAGAGTCTGTGCTGCTTACTGAAATGAATTTAAAGGCTTTATTGAGAAGCTGCAAAGGAAAATGTCTATACGTCTATAGATGAATGACTAAAATTCTTCTTTTTTCTTGACTAAATGTGAAAAAAACCAGCATACAGTACAATGAGATGTAACTAATATAAAATACTGCACCTGTGGAGGAGATCTTTGTGTTGATAGTTATTGGTTGTCTGCTATTTTATATTAGTTTTATTAGAGTTTAAGTTAGCCATTGCTTACTATCACACACTACAATCTTCATGTATCTATAGAACTTACTCTTAAAAAGGTGTCCTGGTTTCAGCTGAGATAATTTCCTTTCTAGTGGTTGCAGTGATTTCAGATTTGGTATGAGAGGAATGTCAATAATGCATATTGTTTCATTTCTTCCCAAATGTTGTTTATACTAGTCAAGGACTTTTTCCAGCTGACAGAGAAGCTGAGAAGGACAAAGACATGGCCAATGGAATATTCTGTACCACAGACGTCGTACTCAGTATCTAAATGAGGGTTGGCCAGGGAGGGGGAATTTGCAGTCTATGCTCGGGTCAGGCTGGACAACCAATTCACTGGGCCATGAGAGTGACTTGTGGTTTGTATATTCTTTTACCATTATTATTATTGTTATTTTCCTTTTCTGTTATTGTTCTATTAAATTGTCTTTATCCTTTACTCTATGGCCACCATCAGATTTTTTGCCTTGAAGACACCAAAGGTCTAAACAATCTAAAACCAGCCAGTAATGCTTTGGGAGCTGTATTAAAACTTGATGTATTGATTAAGTACCAGACTTTAAGAACTAAATACCCAACCTATCAAATCCCAAGGGGGAAGTGACCCCCAGGAAGAAAATGAGCATACTTTCCTGCACTTGTCCAAAACACCAGTTGCCCTTAGTGAAAGCAGGGCCAACAATAAGGATCTGGAATCAGCTGCTTCTCAGATTAAATATCTACTCAAAAATTTTTCAACTTCTTACTTGGGCAAAACCCTTTATGGGTGGCCTGCAATGCCAGATTTTCTGCTGGGTATGAATCAATTTCATTTGTATAGAATTGTACATAGGGAAGTGAGCTAGCTGCATTGTTAGTATTTGGACTGCTGTGCAAGTGTTTGGCCTTTTACCCTAGAAATTGGTTATGTTAAAGGGGCATACCATTCACTGGAGAATAGTGATCTGTAAACAGAGATGTGGCATAGTCCCACATGACCAGCTGGGACTATGGGATATAGGGATATGTTTAACATATCCCTATGAATTAGCAGGCTGCTCCTTCATTAGACTGGGCCAGCCAGCCTGGGATCCTGAAATACAGGGTGGTGATTTGAAGGTGATGTCGTTTGGTGCTAAGCATTAGCCAGACCACCCTGGCACAGAAGTGCAGTGGGAGAAATTATCTGAATCTTGAAGGTTTCCTACAAGTTCGTAATGTTCCAGTGTGACAGAAAAGTCTGTAGCTTATGTAAAAGTATGATGAGTTGCTGAAGCAAAAACCTTTCACTTACAGGCAGTCTGTTCAACTCCTACACTTACCCTGTAGCGTATTAGGGGACTCCTGTAGCTCTTGATTGAAGAGAAAAATGTGAAGCAATTTTTTCTTTGACAGAAAGCTTTCAACATGAGTAATTTTGAAATGTTGATGTCCAAATTTGTAACAACTTGGCTTTGCTGGGGCTCCCAAGTGCTGCAAATATCTACCTGTCTAAAGAGTAAAGGGGCAGAAACAGAAGTATGCCTTCAAGATCTTGATCCTCCCTGAGTTGTGTTGTCACTCAGCCTGCCTGAGACAATTTGATGCTCAGTCTTAAAGTATGTTAAAGGCAAGTCCTGATTTAATTCAGAGCCTAAGACCCCTCTAGGTCTCATTCTGGAATTGACAGACGTGTGTCTCTGTCATTCCTAAGATTGTTTCTAATGTAAAGCTCCTGCTGCAGTCCCCCACTATAAGTGCTGACTGATTAATTTTTGTCTGATTCCTCGGAAGAATAAGTAGGTCAGGCAGCGGGAAGGCTGCTAGATGAGGGGATAAATGTTTTATGGATATTAAGCAAAAGTATCTACACAAATATTTGCTCTAATGCACTTTTTGTTACTGTCAAAATAATGGTAGAAGTCAGGGAATTTACTAATTCTTAAGTAGAAATTCTGCTCTCTCCTAATATTTGGCTTTTTAATATAAAATTATAAATACAACTCACATTAAACCCAGTGAGGCAAAAGTAATTTGAATAAAAACACATGAAAATGAGAGCACCCAATGTGTAGTGGAGACTCGCAACATATTAAGAAGCATGGTAGTTCATACTCCTGAAAAAAGCAGATCAAAAATCAGAAGAGACCAACAATTTGTCAAAATGTCGGTACGTTGCTCTGTGGACCATTCACTTGTGTGAGGCAGAAAAGTAGGAAAAATTAATGTTTCACCACCAAAAACACTGGAGTTCACCAAGGGTAAACTTACCTCCTTCCATTAGCACAGTTCAATTTGTTTACCACTTTTGTTGTATTCAAACCCAAAAGTGCAACTCCTGACTGAGATGACAAGGACCTGGTTCTGAAGGATACATTTGAGAAATCTTACAGCACGTTCACTGAACTTATACTTAAAACACATACCAATCCATGCTGACTGTTTTCTGAGGGTCTGGGATTTTATTTTATAGGTAGATCAGCTATATTCATTTCAGATAATAAATAAAGGAGTTTCAGTTGGGGGGATCCCATACAAAAATAACACAAATTTCTGAAACACCTGCAAGTCCTAAAATTCTGCACATGACAGGATTTGATGGCATATTTGGGAGGGAGCTATGTCCCTGATTCTGACCATCTCCATCGAGCTGAGCTCCAGCACGCTGACATAGACCTTAGAAATATGGTTTAGTGATTTTTGACAGGATTAGGTTGATGGTTGAACTGGATGATCTTTGAGGTCCCTTCCAACCTAGACAATTCTATGATTCTATGATGATTCTATGATTCTATGTTGTCATGTGAGTGGACTGCTAAACTCCACTTAACTTCCAGTTATGGAAATAAGAGCTTGGCTCAACATCTCTACTAAGTAAAATAGTGATGAATACACAAATGACCTTGCACAGAGGTCCTACTAGCACAGGCAAGTAATGACAGCCAGGCCATATTTTATTTTGTTGCTGAAAAGAAACATTTATTTCTCTCTCAGTAAAGCAATCCAGTTTTCAAACAGACATTTAAGCAGCTAGATGTTTTCTTTGCAAAAATCAAATCTAGTTAGCAGAACAACACAAGCATTCATATGACAACCTGTCACTGTGTTACGTTTTACTAATGAATTTGCTTAGTTATCTTTTCAACAGAGACAATATAAGACCTGTAATTGGTAACCGTGGTCTTGACAGTCCTTCAGGAACTTCTTATAGCAAGTGTGCTACAGCTGACAAATTACATTTGTAATGTAACACATACACTCCTAAGTACAATAATGGACATTAAAAGCATGCTCCACAACATATCTATTGCATCTGTTATATAAACTGCCATAATAAAGCACCACATGGGCTCACTTTCAGCTATTTGAAAAGCATTAAAAATTTATCTTATATGAACAGGAACATCCAATACTCAACTTCCATAACTGAATATATAAGATGCACCATGAATTACAGTGCCAACTAGCAGGGTTTTAAAGCACTTTGGATGTTAGTAAAATCACTCTACTATAATGGACACCCAAAATAAGTCATACATCAGGCTACTGATGCTCAGTATTTTAATATATCTCTAACACTCAGGACTCCTGGAAGGTGGTGGGTTCCAGTCTCATAACAAGAGTTATGCAAATATCATAGTCTTTTGTGTGGAAGGGTCAATTTATATTGTTTTCATATGTTACATGCACCATGGCATTCTTTCTGTCTTTGTATATCTCCTGTGCCTTTTTTTTCTCATTTTCCTTCAGGTCTCACAGTATCTGTCTCCAGAAGAAGCTCTGCACAGTTTCCAAAATGTACAATCAATGATCTTCTGTGTACAAGTGTGGCAAACTCTTAGATGTCCTGGAGAACAGAAAAAGAACATTAATATAAGTACTGAAGGGCAGAGATCCTGGGTGTCTGGGCCAGGACTTAACTTGCTGTTTTAGCTCTGCTTTAGCATCAGTTTTGACAGATACAAGTTGTCTCCCGATCAATACAAAATTGCTATCCTGCAAGCTTCTACTTTAAAAAATAATCACTCAATGAAAACAAAACCCAACCCTTTTGCAGCTATTCTTCTGTCCCAAAAATCCCATTACTTTATTTGCATGAATATCTACAGAACCCTCTTTTTTGTTTGTTTTCAAATCTGTGCTGATAAGGCTTGCTGAACTTCTGATGTAGTTCTTCCCTATCCCCCCAATAGGGCTGTGCTGAAGTTTGGAACCAAGAATGAGTTACGTGCTTGCAAAGCACCATGCATGCTAATCGGGATTTATATATTATTAATATGCAATTGAAACCAAGCTTCCAGGGCCCCAAGGCCTTCTGAGAGATTCAAAGAAGAGAGAAGATCACACTTGTCCTTGGTATTTTCTACCTCCTTTTGTCAACTTTGGGTTAACACTCATCAGCAGAACTGGAGGGAAGCACAGCTTGGTATGGCAGTCATTCTCCACCTTGGTCACAGAGCTCTGCTTGTTGAACCAATGTGCACGTGTGTGTTGCAGTGTTATCTCACTTGAATTTGGGCATGCAGTGTCAACCTGTTTATGCTTTGCTGACATAGATGCTTTCTACAGTGCTTTTCCAGGAAGACCCTTTCCAAGAAAACCTAATTAAGCACCTGACAGAACCAATCTTCTTTTAATTTTAAGGCACTTGGACATTTAGATGTAATTACATGTATAAATAGAATGACTCACAATTTTTCTCCTGTTTGTAACTTACATTTCATTATTTTCGTTTAGCTGACAAAGAGCTGACAACTGTAGTTTTTCCTGAAGATAATGCAGTGAATCTAATTTATGGACAATGCTGGTAGTTGTTTAGTAACAGTCTGCCCAGCCATGAGGTTGAGCACAGAGGTCAACCTACATATATTAGGATGAACCCAGATCAAAGTACCAGATCTGATATTATTTTTAATTGAAAGAGCAGAACTTTGAGTGTGGCAAGCTATATAGGCATGAGAGCCCGTCTGGATGTGTTTGACAGGGCTCCCGTGGTGCCAACAACTTTCTACGCCTCAGTAGTGTCTGATGCATTTGAAACCCATTTTCTGGGCATTTTGAAAGAAAATTGAAAGGGTGCACCCATGAAGCAGTCCCTGACTGCTGCTTGGCTCTGTGCACTGCTTTGCTACAGCTGGCACGTGGGGGCTGCTCCAGAAAATAGTATGCTACCGGCTCCTGTTAGGGGAGAGAGGGAGACCATAAAAGCTGCTGTCTTCCTGCTAAATACATATTGGGCATTTAGCAGCATATTGTGCTTTTCCTTAAATTTATTACATTCCTTACACATGTTTCTTCCTTGTAATTCATTACACAAATTAAAAGCTTTGAAAGGACTAACACATTTCTATCAAATGGAAGCTTCACGTTTGTGCTTTTCCATGGCCTCATTGAAGTTTACCCAAGCGAATACTCCCAGCTCAGATGTAGAGTCCCAAATCTCACACGGAAAATCATGTGCCTTTAGTACACGGTATGGCTCAGTCAACTGCATGGCAAAGATAATACAGAAAATACCATCAAAAACTGCAGCTTCAGAGTTCTGAAAGGGAAAAGCATAGAAGTACAAACAGCTCATCTGGTAACAGCCTCACACTATGTTCCCTCAGGAAAGTAAATACAGCCTATGGGGAATTTTCCAGTAGATACAAATAGCTGCATGGTTCAAACAAACTACAGGAGAAAGAAGAGAGAGAGAATGATAGAGGGGGAGAAGTCCTGGAGACCTAGAAAAATTACAGAAATTACAGTCTCAAAGCATACAGTTCATTTTGAAGTCAGACCAATCCACTTTGATTAAGATGACTGGTGATCAAAAGACATTTTAGACCATTTTGTTTATTTTCTGGACCTTTTGCTTTTAAGAACTATGATCTTTTAAGAGCTGCAGAAGATGTTTTGAGCAGAGGTTGTAAAAGCTCCAATGTGCAGTTCTTGAAAGTAAAAGAAAAACTTACTAAAGATCAAGGGATTCTTAAAAAATACAGGTGGATATTACCTGCATTCAGTATTGTGCAATTAATACTCCACTAGAAATTGATGGTGTTGCAAATTGATTAAAAAATAATAATAAAAAAGACCTGACATGACATAGAAGGAATTATTATACCGACTCTGTATTCCTTGGCCCTTCAGTCCATTTGATATATTACTTCTTAATTAGTATTGTGCATGTCTACGTTAATGCCATAGCCTCAACCAGGAATGCTCTTCTGAATCAAATCTCCTGCCATTCCCATTTTGTTCCATAAGCTCACCCGATGTGCTCCAACCACTGACAAGTAATCAGCCTGCAGGACCAGAAGAGAGTAAATCCAAATGCATATGTCAGGACTGAATCCCTGTTCAAACTCTTCTTAATTTCTGTTAAATGTGCTGTTAACAATGCAACCAAGTTCGGGGAGGTTTCTTGGCATGTTAGCAATAAACCCTGGAGGAACACTTCCTGCAACAGCTCTCAGTATTTTTAATAATGATAAAAACCTGCTTGTTCTCGTTGCCATGGCTGAGAAACTGAACGACAGCTGCTGAAGGCCAAAGCTGGAGGAGCCTTCACCTCTCTTGTGGAGGAATAGTCACTTCTTCCCTGACAGCCATTCCACCACATTGTCCTTCAGAGAAATACTCTGCAGCTTCTACCCTTCCTGATTTGCTGTATTGGGTCTACATCATCAATCACAGATATCCTCATCCGTCAATCTCAAATTCTTTATGAGAGTTTTAATTTATTTTTTAGAAAACTTAGGGATGGAAGAGACACAATTTAGACTTGCACCAATTAATCAGTGTGAGTCTGGGGGGAGCTTTGGGTACTGAGGAGAAAGCTGCTCTTAACTATGCCTTCATCTCTTTTGGTTTTTGCCTCTCACAGCTCTAACACGAGTCTGGCTGTACCCAGCCTGATTGCTCTGCATCTGAAGAGGCAAGTGGTTCAGCAGCATTTCAAGCAGAGATCTATCAATGTATTCACACAGTTCTGGAGGCCTAAGCAGAGAGATTGTTCACCATGGCTGGGAAAAAAAGGCAAACATCGCACATGTCTTCAGAAAGTGGAAGGAGAAATATTGGGGAACTACGGGTCAGTCACTTGCCTCAAAATTGGTAAAAAGGCAGAGAGTTTGCAGTAAACTCACTTTTTAAAATAACAATATCTAAAAAAGAAAGGAGCTAAAAACAGAATGAAGGGAAGAAATCTTGAAAAGAAATGAAACGGCAGAATGAAACAACAGAAAAGGAAGCTAAGGGGAGCTTAATGCTAGAAGAGTTAAAAAGAAGCATGTGTGAGAGAAGAGAAAGATATAAAAGATATAGGGAAAAAAAAGAGGGGAGAAAAACAGAGGACATAACACAACATTAATTCACTTGGCTTAAGTCACCCTTAGTAGAAAGGCTGCACTTGGCTCATTGTTATTCTATAAAAAGTGTTTGCCAAAATCCATAATGAAATCTGGAAATACAGAAAATGTGTTTTGAATTCTCTGGGCCTCTGCAAATTTTACATCATTCTAGATATCACAGAAAAAAAAATAGAGAGTAACACTCTTCTGTGTCTCATTACAATGGAGTGAGAATTTATGACAGCAATGTGAAAAAAAAAAGCTTATATTTTCCACATTGCCATCATCATATGTAGTAGTAATTTTAAAATTGTGCACTGTAATCACAGGAGATCATTACCATCATAAGTTATCTAAAGACTAAGAGACTCAAAGCAGTCTTTAACAAAAAAAAGGGAAATAAAATAAAGCCATTTTATGCAGATTTCAATCCTCTGGATTTCCAGTAGGTAAAAAAAAAAGTTGACATTTTCAGATCATATAGGAAAACAGGCTTGTGTCACTGTCAGGCTTCTTCTGCATGATTCAAGACACCAAGTGTTATTATTAAAATATCATCACTTGCACGTTACGTTTAACTAAAAACATACCATAATTCCTCATTAACATTCCTATAATCCTAACCTGAGTGTGTCCGTGGAACGTGTTACTTGGAGGCAGATGAGAGGTGGTCCCTCAGTCACAGGGAACTCAAGGTTCCAGCCTGGAGACAGCTCTCTGTCCTGCTGCTGCCTTGTGCAGGGCAGACAAACCCCCCGGTGTGGAAGGCAGCCGTGCAACACAAAGTGCTTCTTCGGAACTAGCTCTGCTTTGTGCAGCCTCTATCCACCTCTAGCTATGGGGGTATCAACCAGGGGGAAAAGGGAAAACACGGAGTTAGCTCCATGTGGCTGTCGCTCAGCCTGTGTCTGAAATACCCTTCTGGCCCCACCAGGCAGCAGAGATTCAACTCAGGGATTAAAATAACCCAGAAACTCTCCTAAAATTCTTAGTCACCAACTTTGCCTAAAAGACTTAAGTATATTTATACGGCAAAAGGAAGTTAAAACAAAATAAAGATATTTAATTTAAATTAGTTATTAATAATAAACAATTCTTTTTATAAACTGGACCACAAAGAGGTCTTGATGACACTGGTGCTCAAGGATGTGCTGACACCAGCCTGCCATTTCGTGGTTTTTTGTTCTCACCTGTCTTCAGTGCTTCTGTTATAAAATGCCAAAGCAACTGTTGAAGTCATGGATCTTATGGGGTTTTTTTTTACTTTTCTCTAGTTAGTAATAGGGTCACTCTGTTCCAACTGAAACCTCATTTCCTGAAACTTATTGGAACCTAATCTTGCAATCTCTCCCATTCAGTATAAAAGCAGAGCAATCCCAGTTAAAGCAATAGCCATGGGAGCTATGGGAACAGAGGGGTGGCAACATTATTTTTGAGGAACTGTTTTTCCAAATAGGAAAGGCTGTTTATAGACTGCAGGAGCACACCAGCCCATCAGCCCATGAGACTTCTCTCTGCCTCCTTTCTTCTTGCTTGATAAGAGGAGAGCGACAGATTTTGCCAGAGATCAGAAGCAACTGTCTGAACCCAGTGGGCTTTGAGGACCTGAGAGGTCCTGCTGAGGGACCTACCACTAGTTAAAAGCAAACAGCTCATCATACAGCAGGAAGAGATCTGAAAAGATGGAAATGAGGCACATAAATGGGAAGGAGGGATTTGGATGAGAGCAAAAGTGGTGAAGAAAGAAAAAAAAAAGACAAAAAAAAAAAAGGAAGAAAAAGCAATAAAATACAGACGGAGAGATGAAATACCCACAACCCCAATCTGTGCAGGAAAACATCATAAACTTCCCGGGCTGCAGTTCGCTTTTAAACTTCCCCAAGGATCAGCAGGCAGTTTGAGCTGACAGTAAGATGTAGAGCACCCCCTGACATTTATGGGGAGGGTCCTAGGGTGAGGGGCAGTTTTGCCTGTGGCTACATCAACATCATCGATGGGCTGGCCCTCACACTTCAGCACACTAAGGCCAGATCCTCCTCTCTCCCTCTGCTGATAGGGATGCTTTTTCCTGGATCTTGTGTTGGGTGACATTTAATGCTGTTCAAGGCAAAGAGGCTTTGTGACCAGAGCTCTTTATCAGCAAAAAAGTAAACACATTTGTAGTGCTACTGAATTTTGTTTGGCTGCCTGAAACGAAAACCAGACTGAGTGACAACAGGCTGAAATACCCCAAGACTCAAACAAATCAAAGACTACTTTAATGGGGACCATGAAAAGTCTTTTGAAGAAATTCCAAAGGCAAAATACTACACAGTAGCAAACAGACTCTCTTGAGGGAGTTACTTAGTGGCTTTTCCCCTTCAAACAGGGTTAATACAAAAAGACACCTGGATCTTCTGACACACACACACACAAAAAAAAACCAAACCAAACCAAACCAAACCAAACCAAACCAAACCAAACAAAACAAAACAAATATCTTTGCCCACAATTTCACTCAATTCCACCAGTTTGTACAATATTTTTCTAAATCGCATCAGATGATGAGAAACAATCAGGAAGAGCTCTAATGAAGACTATATAAACTGTAGAATTTCCTCTTGAATCTACCTGTGGGAGCTCCCTACCTCCAGAGTGAATGGAAGGACTTGTCCAGGAAGCAAGGTTCATCCTTGGGTAATGAGATCCACATCAGACAGCTTCTGCCTCTGAATTATGTGCACTCCACAAGATTTTTCAAGAGAACTTTTAGAAAAGTTGAGTGAATAGATATTTTCTCAGAGAAAACAGTACAAGGTAAGAAGACTAGTTCTGTGCATGAAGCGATGCTGTCTGACAGTCTCTTTCTTTTGGTGACACACCTACACCCACAGATGTCCCCTTTGCAGCGAGCTCCCTCATAAGGGCCTCTTTCCTCAATACTTTTACCAAAAATATAGCATCTGAGGGGTGCTCTGTGCTACGTTAAACACCACCTGTACAAAGGACTGCAGATGTCCACATTTCTGCCTTGCATTGTGCAGAAGCTGCTTTTACATGAAGACCAGAAACAGATGCAGCCATCCTCCTCCCTCACCACCTGCCACCACCTCTTTGGGAGCTTCTCAGTTCCCTCCTAAAGCCTCTTCTGCTTCTGCTCATAATGGCTAATGCAGCAGCTGTCCCTGGATTGCCTGCATTCTGTTGTTTCTGTTGCTGAGGTAAATATGTGATTTCTGCTCCTGAACAAGGTCAGCTCAGATTCAGTGATGGGTACTAATTCTGGTCCTCCCACGCCATCAGTGGAGCCTTGTGTTATTTGCAAGCTAGATGGAGCAGCAGCCAAATGGCCTGGTGCTGCCCATGCATTGTCCCCACCACCAAGAGCTTGGTGCAATCCATCTGGTGTGTGGGACTGTTATTCCTTACATCTGATACACCCGACATGTCTCTGGTCACAGTGCAGGTATTGAGAGAGGCAAAGGTCTGGATTTGGCAGATCAAACAAACAGGATCCACTGGCACGGACGCAGCTGCAGGGCAGTGCCTACCATCCCCTTGCTCCAAGACTGTTGTCACTGCAATGGACATGTCACTGACTTCTTGTGATACGGTGTCTCTGCACCAAGTTAGGAAGATTTGACAGATTTGCATGAACCTGATATGAATGATGAATGTAGTCCATTATTAGCAAAGGGTAGCAAACTCTACTTGGCATGTTTTGACATCTTAGAGATGAGTCATGGGAATTCCTTATTTTGCAGTATCAAGAGTCCATTCCAAATAGAGAAAATAACTAACATAAGAATAGCTATTTTTAGCTCCAAAGCTACCATCTGCTGAAATCTTGTTTTCAGCCAGAGGAGCTGGTAAGCCTTTAACACCCTTGTGTTACAGGAGAGTAAAGCTGAAAAACAACAATTTGCCTGAGTGTCAAAGTTGGGCCCAAAACTCAGCTCCCAGCCCCCAATCAGTTCATATCACACTTCTGTCCTAAGAGAAAGAAACTTCAGGTGGTCAAATATTAAGTTCAAGTCATTGTTCAAACAGAACCTGATCCAGTCACAATATCAACAGAGTTACTTCTGTGGACAATTCGTTGTGCAATCAATGAAGCGCTCACAGAATGGGGGTATCCACAGCTTCTCTATGTGAATAGATGGAAGGCTAAAGAAAATTATGTTTTCTTTAAAACAGGAAAGAGAAACTGTCAGATGATTTTCCAACTTCAGTATTGTGAGCTGTTGCTAAATTAACAAAACATCTAGTACGTGACCGAATTATCAAATGGCTTAAATACAATTATAGTGCATTTTAAATATCAGTTCTAATTATGTTTCCCTTTGACAAAGTAATTACATTTCAAGAAACCTCAATCAGAACAATTTTTCACTGCCAAATCGGAGAACAGAAGGTGAAAAAGGTGCATTTAGATGATTTTATAAATGACTAGCTTAACTTTTATATAATAAAAAACCATAATAGTAGAACAGCTTAAAAATGGACTAGAAAACTCACATTTTAATCTTATTTCAAGTCATTCAATGATTTGTAATTTAATGAGGCTTAATACAAAGCTTATATTTAGTTTTTTTCCCTCCATTAACTTGATTTCTTGATATGTGAAGTTGCTGGGCTGCCATAGAGACACTATACATTTTTAGTCTAAAATTCACACAAGAGTAAAATTAAACACAGTTGTTTCCTGTCCCACCCCAGCTCCAGCAAGATCCTCTGAATGTCTGTAAGAGGGAAATGCAAAATAACCTTGTGAGGACTGAGAGGCTATTTGGCTTGTGAAAATATCAGGTTAAGCTCTGTTGAGCATAAAAGACTGGGACAAGAGACTGGAAGAGAAGCAATAAATTAAAAACCCAGACTCAGAACCAACTCCAAAGAAACAGGATTAAGTAGAGACTATACCAAAGACCAGAGCTCTCAAGTGGTTTATTGATGGGACACTGGGGGAACCAGTCAAAAGAAAAAAGCCTGGGAGGAGTTATAGACTTAATGACACCTATAAAGTCTTCTGTGAGAGAAGGTGTCCTCTGAAGGCAATGCGGCAAGGTGACCTGGATGCAATACCTGCTTAAGCCCCACCTCACTCCCAAAAAGCACCACTAAGGTCTGAAAATGTTTCACGTAGCACTTGACGCACCACCTTTGAGAAAACCACGAGCCCAAGATAGCTCACAGAAAAGCCTGGTGAAGATACAAGTTAATAGTGGGTTTGGTACAAGTTCATCTGCACAGCCAGACTAGTAGCAGATTGAGAGGGGGAAGATAGTTAGCAATTTTGGGATGTTGACAATATGTAGTTTGAGACAAAAATATTTGCTTTGAGGCTCTGACACAGTTTTGGCACCATTTCTGTTCCTAGCTTCCTTGCAGATGCTAGCAATTGCCCAAGTTCTGGCTGACCACTGTTTTATCTCCTTTCTTTCCCTCCTGTAATTGAAGTATGTTACATGCTTTTGGAATCTGATAATTTTGTTTAAGGTCTTGTCTTTTATTTTTTCCTGTGTTTAACTAATGAGCATCACAGCCATTACATTTTCAAATACTTTGGTGTTTTTCAAATCCCACCCACCTTCAACTGGAAGGTTCAGGGCCACTGCAAGCTCTTCGCAACTTCTTGCATGCATCCCAGCAGCTCATACTTATTTTCTTAAAAGGGAAATACCTCTAGAGCAACTGTGTAGCAATTATAATTGCTATCCTTGCTCTTTTTGCTGTATTGGAGACCTTTTTGTGAGGGGAATCACTTTCTCATCCTTTTCATTGCTACACATCTTTTCGGTGTCCTCCCACAGTGGCGGCAGAAGTTGGGTCAGTTGTTTCTGTGGGTAGGAAGTGTTTTGGAGGTCAGTGCTGGGACTTGAGAGGCTGGGAAAGCCACGTAGCTGAACCCTAGTATCTCAGCTCCCGTGTGCTCCTGGCACATAGTACCCAGGAGCACCCATCTGCCTGTTACAGAGAAGTTATGGGGAAGTAACAGCAGAAACAGCCTCCATCATCCTTGCTGTTGCACATGTCTGGATCAGAAATTAAGGTCTGCCTCATAACAGCATCACAGAGAATAGTAATTATGCCTGAGGCCATGCAGCATAAAGGCTAACTAGACCAATCAGGTCATGTTTTGGCTTATTCCTCACTGGATTCAAATCCCACTTCTCACATGAATATTGGAATATACTAGAGTACGCCGCTGATCCAGTGTCTGGTTTTAATTCATAGCCAGGTTCTGAATATAAACAATGCCCAGAAATCATTTCTTACAGGACTTTTTTCGGAAGTGATTTTGATTAGAACAGAGAAAAAAACAAATTCAGGCACATTGGTATTCAGATCCAAGCAAAAAGGATTAGTGTAGTCTTTAAAATCATTGGCCTGATTTATGGCCTGAATTATTATATTCCTCCAGGGTTTCAGTGTTGACATACTTGCTGCATGCTGTCTGTTTCACACAGTTCTGGGTCTTTCACAGTATTATTCTGTCAAAGTCAGCAGTTATGGAATGGAAAACTGAGGGAAGATTAGAAAGACCACAATGGTGCTAGGCCCAGAATACAAATCATGCAATGGAAATATCTTGTGTGTTGTCACCAGCGGCACACTGACCCTTCTGCTCTCCAACCCCACTCATGAAACATCTTTGTTTTCCCTTTGAATATCACGGTGCTTCACAAAAAAGCACATGAGCGTAGGGTTGAGCCTGGGGTTTGTAGCAGATGGGCTTTGGTGTTGATTATGAGCCATTCTGATGTTTTCCACTGATTACCATTTGAGTTTCTCTCCTACACAACATCTAAAACAATTCCTCATGTTTCTGTTGTCCCTTCTCTGAATATAAGAGAAAAGGGCATTCCTTAATACTGAAAGGCAGATAAGGAACACTTTCCCCAGGACTAGCAGGACTAGCCAATGGCAAATTTCTTTCACAATATTCTGCTATGTCAACATCTTTCCTAGATTCCCCAAATAATTATGCATTCATACTTACAAGGAAAATACCCAGAGGTACCATAATGCCAAGAGCTTTATTAGGAATGTATTTCTTCACTCTTCCTTCAAGGTACAAAACAGCTTCTCGCTCAAGAAGATAAAAAAAGAAACTTTCATTATACTCAAATTATTAAATAACTTCCATCTTTGTATTTTTGTAATACATCTGGTACTGCCTGTTACTGAAGGCAAAATACTGGGCTAGAGATAAGTTTGAATAAGAAGGTTATTGTTTCTTTATTAATATCATAGAAGATGTCCACTGGTGACTAAGATGGAGCTGTACTTGACAGTAGACCACCCAGCTTTCTCATAAACACATGCCAGCTCCTATGGCAGTCGTAAAAAACATACAGGGGTGATAGTAGCAATTTTTATCTCATTTTCCCTGTTTCATTTGTTTCCCAGTGTTGGGACTGTAATGTAAGTACCATTAACAGTAAACAACAATTTCATGTTACCTTATTCAAAGAACTTTAAACTTGCCTTACCTATTCCTTCACAAACCATCTACTGGAAACAGAAATTTTACAGCTTTAAAAATACATTAAAATGAAGCTGGAGGCAAAAGTTTGTGACGGTCATTTCTACCTTTCCCTGAGTATTGACTGTACTCGCAGGGTCTAGAAAACAATTCTTGTTTGTAACAGTCTGCATCCTTCATTACAAGATGAGAAATGAGGTGAGTTTCCTTTCTTTTCCATGCTTGCCTTTACTCTTTCACGCCGGGCTGCAGGCACACCAAACACACAGCTGCATTGTCACAAGATCCTTCAACAAGAAATACAGGAGACATTGAGGACCTTCAGCCATTACTGTCACACAACTTGTGGATCAATGCCCGGCTGACTCAATACATGTCTCCAAATTCAGCATTTTCCCTGTGGAAAGCCACAGATATTAACTCTTGAATGCTTCTGGAATCTTGAGCATGAACATACTTTTTTTTATAGCTAAGTTATTAATTATGAGTCACAGAAAGCATGAAGGATATTTTTATTCTATTTTATTTACTTATTGTTAAATGCACAGACGTTAACAAAAGCTATTTTACTCTGCTAATTTAACATATGACAAATGAAGAGACATGTACTACACTTCAATGGCTTTTCCTCTTTAAGGCTTTGTACAAAAATAAATGTTCATCCTGTCTTTAAGGTCTGACTGGCACTTCCAAAGCTGCAGGTTTCCTGATGAAACAGTGAAGTTCACAGAAGTGGATGGCGACTCCCCCTATGCCATGCATTTAAATAATTTAAATATTTAAATGAGCTGTCATTTAAGTCTGGTCCTTTGAGTATGTATAAATTGCAAGCCACCCCACACAGTGTCGAAACTAAATGTTCATTCCTGCGTGCGGCTGAAGAGGAAACAAGGAAGGGTGATAAATCACCACCACGGTAAGGAAAACCACCCTTCAAGCTGAAGACACCAACTTTCCAAGCCTTCTGCATAAGGAGCCCACAGTCTAATGTCTCCCAAGTATTCTGTCGTGCAGATACTATGAAACTGTAATTCACTTAAGATAAGCCTTGACAAAGAACTGAAGTAGGCAGTACTGTGGTAGGCAGGAACTGATGCTGTCAGAAAATATAGGGCCATTTTAGACACATTTAGTGCCTAAATCTCATTCTTCTGGGCCAGCTCTGAATCCTTTGCACTGTGGAGCTCAATATCCAATAAACGTAACTGAGTCTTATCTCATGCTGTGCCTTCCCCACAAGACTAACTCCAGGGAAGTTAACAGCAGGATTAGCTCATGGTTTAGTGAGAATTACATACGAAACATTTCATTTCTTTCCCTACATATTTTATACTTGCCATCACCAGAGGAGTCCCACCAAACTGTAACCTCTGTGGTTTTCTCTGAACATTTTGCACAGCTGAACAGAGGTGCTCTGTGTGTACACAGGAGATGTCTGCCACCTTAAAGCCCACCAGACTTACTGTCCTTCTGTGGGCTGATTGCACACAATGTGGACGTGGGGCTTCAGACACATCTGCCTCATCATGAAGCTGAGCTGCACTGGAGCTCGTTGCTCTTCACTGCTGTATGTGAGACAGACCAAAGCAAGCAGCCTGGTAAAAGCTGTAGTTTGTATTAAGACAGAGGTACTTTTCATGACTCCACCAGCCTAAGTTCTTGGTTCTTCAAGCTTGTAAGAAACACTGGACACAGCTCATGGCTGAGAGAGGAATTTCCCAATAGCTCAAATCCTGGAGCTGACAAGACAGCTCAATAAATAAGAGAAGTGGCGATTTTTCATCCTGAGCTGAAATTAGGTTTGAACCATTTGTATAGGTCCATCAGCAGCCTGATTAACTTGAAAGGTGGCCCTGCATTGAGCAGGGTGGCCATGAATTTTACTATTTTATTCTGCTCTCTCTGAGGAAGTTTTGCTGTAAAATGAGCTGTGAATCTTGTATTTATGAAATTACCAGATGAATAGGGATTACCTAACCTTCATAGCAAAGGAAGAAATTTATAACGGCAGTTTTTATAACTTCAATTTGTAAACATCTTATTCTTGTTTTTTCCTGTCTAGGGAAGGACTGCTGTACTAACTACCTGGTAGATCAATGGTCTGAACACATGATATCCTAAGCCCTACATGTTGCTTGTAATCCTTACTCTTTAGGTGGCAGGATTTAAGTTTTTGAGATGCTACAGCAGAATGTTGAAAAGGTAAAGCTTATAAAGTTATAAAAGATAAGCTTTCCAACAGAGATGGAAAGCCAAAACTAATTCTCAAAGACCAAAGCACAAGGACAGTTGACGTTTATTTAAATTCAAATGCATAAAGAGAGGTACATGTGTTGTACTTTTTCCTGAAGCCTGTTTCTGAAGTGTTTTTCTGAGAAGCTCCCAGCCTACTCACTTCTGCTGTCCATAGAGTCCTGCTCAGCCAAAGCAGCCAGCATCTTTCCTTCAGCAGTGTTCTCCTCCCACCCCCTTCCTAAGGAGGCTTTCTGACTCTGCTTGCTGGTGTTTTGGGAGGTTCACAATTCCTAGCAGAAAACTTTTTCAAAAGGGCAAGAAGTAGTGAGCTTCTTCTCTGATTGCCACAGGCCAAGATGCAGCTGGTGACAACAAAGCCACACGTTGCTCACCCATTGATGGGAAAGACTACAGCAAAATCTAGTTAGAAAACAATCACAGAATGCAACCACCGTGGCTTCTGTCATATACCAATACATCACAGGACCTAACACCTTTCACCACCATCTTCTAGTCCATCTGTTTTCAGCATGATTTTATCCTCTTCCACACAGAATTAAGGGTTCTGAGTGTTTCTGTTGCAGATGGATGGATGAGCACTAGGACCTGGCTACTGCTTGAGGGATAAAGCAGATGTTAAGTATAAAACATAGACTGCTGACAGCATTTCTGCTTTCCCTGATAACCCCAGTGGACAAAGTCAGTAAATATGATTTCCTGGGGTGATGAGTTTGATCCTATCAATAGATTTCAGCCTGTTTTTTTGTTTAACTGTCTAACTTTGGAAAGAGTGATGTCAGGCAACCTCACTTCACATACTATGTCAGGGAAAAGACAATAGAAGTGTTAACAAATTATTTCAGGGGAGTGTTTATGCAACCAGGAAATCATCTACATGAAATACAAGAAAAAGCCTGAAGAAGCAAAGACATAAAATGGAGAAAACTTTGCATAATGTTGCAGTCCTCAGGCTCAGTAAGTGGAAATCTCCTACTGAAACCTATATAAAAAGACTTTTGGATGAAGTCAGAAAACAGAACTCAGGCAGCTGTTAACGCTCATAACATTCATAATCATAACATTCATAAATTTTTACTGTATTCGAAGATCTCTGTGATCTTTACTCAATATTTAATCACCTACTGGAGCTCACTTAAAATTTTTAAAATAAAACATCTAATTGCAGAAAAAAAGTCAGATCTATTTTTGCAGGTGACTTAGGTGAGCAAATATATCCTATGATTAGCAAAAAAGAAAAGTCAAGACAAGCAATTCACAAGAAGCTTATGAAATGAAAGACTCTCTTCAGACTACCTGGTAAATAGTGACAGATGTAGCTGGACAAATCAAGGTTGATTTGAGAAGGACCTGTAAAAAAATACAGGGCTAAATCTGCAGTGACCTGATCAACTTCACAACCTTGATACATCCTACAATGCTAGCAAAGATGCCTGTACAATATTGCTAGGTGATGGGTACCAGACATCATCAAACCATTTTATTTCTTGTGCTCTACAATGGTGAAGTGGCACACAATAATGAGTTACTGCAGGATTTACCACAAGCTCGTGATTCCATCTTCGCAAGGAATCAAACAGTACAACAGACATTACAGGGCTCTGCTGTAAATCTCTTGCAAAACTGGGGTGCCTGTTCAGTACATTAAGTAAGATCTGAAGTTATATTTTTTGAAACTTTTAAATGGCACGTCATCTTCCTCCTTTTCTGTGCTATTTCCAGTGTGGCACGTGCCAACAAGTTTTAGCTTTGATATAGTTTAGAAAGCACCAGGGAAGTCATGTTTTTATTAAGGTGAGTTGATGAGCACATTGCTTGCATGATACCCACCAACTGAAACTTTTGTTCATGCTACATTAACTTTCTATCTCTAATTGTTTCGCATCATCTGGTTTTTTAACACGCAGCTGTATGCAAATGCCAAATTGCTTAAATGTCTGGTTACTTGTTTTGTGGAAAATTAAGTATAAGCAGTACTTTGGGTTGCAGGATAATTGAGTTAAATTATCTTACTCAAACCACCCACTGAAAATGTAACCATTAGTTGAATCTGTTGCTAATTCTACTTTCTCTCCCTCTCTTTCAGGTTCCTTATATCCTACTCTCACCACATACTTCAGGTTTGACTTTGCTTCCTAAATATACTGAAAACATTCTAGTTTTAAGGAGGGATGGAAGGGGTAGCACAAGAACTGCAGAAATATATTATGTAAAATCCCTAGGGTTTACTTCAATCACAAGTAATTTCTTCAATCATTTTAATCAAGCTACATAAACTCATGTTGTGATAACTCTCCACATTTTTTAATAGTTGTCCTTCCTGAACTGATGTTGGTCCCCAGATCTGTTCTATTTTAGGAAAGAACCCTGTGATCTCTTACTTCTCCTTGGCAAAGAGTCTGAAATGTGTTAATTCCCGTTGTCGAGTCTTTTCAATAAGTGTAAAACCAATGCCGCCACGGTGTGTGTGTACTCAGTGCAGGAATTTCCAGCCTCTCGGAGGACAAAAAGTCAGCTAGACTCTGCAATATATCCCTTGTCCTATAGAATGATACTTTTTCTCTGATTCAAAATTCACAAGAGCCTCAGGTTTCTTTTCACTTGCGCTTGCTCTTACTAGCTTTCCGTTCAGGCGATGTTCTATATTTTTCAGCTCTCCAATCTTCAGTACATTATTTGAAGTCCTTTGCTGTCCTGCCATCCATGGGCTCACTGACACAAAGAATCCTGTAATTAACAGGCAAGGACAGAATTTTAAAAAACACGAAAACTTTAAGGCCTACTATGCTGTGACAAAGATGCAGTTTTGTCCCAACTAATTAACACTGACACCAAGTGTGCTACACAGTAGCTAAATTGCAAGCTGTTCTGTTTGCATTAATTGCTCTGTTGGCATTATTTATCTGTCCTGCATTAATTTAAGCAAGAACATTTTTTGTTCTTTGGATTTCAATGAAAACCGTATTAAATATAGCTACTTTCATTTCCTTTGCCATTTTTCCTTGATGTTGCAAAAAGACCAATTTGAAAAGAAAGAAGAACACAGTAAATTTTGTCTCAGTGGGAGATGCACTCACAGTTGGATCCCTTCTTTTTATATTTCTCATAAATGCACAAGTATGTTGCCTCCTGCATTTTCCTAATGACAGAAATTTAAAGTCCTAGACAACAATCAACACTACAGAGGCAAAACTAGTGCAGTTTTATTACCACAGAAATAAAATCAAAAGCTGGATCTGAAGCTGTACTTTTTTAAACTTTTTCTTAATTTCAGGTTAGACCACTTTTGCTTATAATTCATCCAAAAAATAGAGCTCTTAAGTTATTACTGAGCATATCAGATCATTTTAATTAAGAATGCATAATAAATAGGGAGAGTGGTGCTTTTCTTAGCGAACACAGTATTTATTTGAGAAGTATGTTGACAGAGGACAGTGAACCTCAGGCAGGTAAAAGGATTTGCTCAAACCTTCACATGGAATAAGTGGCAAAAAAGGGCATGGGTGACATTACCAGGCTGTTCTGCGGGACAGGAGGTGATTTGGAGAATGATTGCGAGGACTAGAGAAATCTGCACAAACAGAATGAAATGCACTTCGCAACTCCCACTGGCTTCAGTAAATTTTCTAACATTTTATGACATGACATTGTTGAGCATTCCAGTTGATGCCTTGACTTACAGTGGGGCAAAATTAAGGTAAACATAAAATCCACATCCAAATTAACAAGCCCCTGCTCTGTTCAGCCATTTATAGATGAAGGAGAGAAAGAGACAGCACTAAGATTATGATTTTGGAGCAGATTTCTTTGAGGGATCAGGACAGGGTGGTGCCCCCAAGTGTCATGAAATAACTGCCTTAGGGATTTAGTGAGGAAACTAGTGAAGAAAATAATCATGTCCCTTTTACTTCTTCTTTTTTAATGAAAATAACGTGAGATAGAAATTTGAAGAAGAGTTTTATGTTTGTTGTATTAAAGACCTTAATAGTAAATATGGATGAGAATATGTGCAGCTGTATGACAGAAACAGGGTCTTTTTTAAGGAATTAAGAGGTGGTGCATGCCCTCAAAGCAACATTCCCCTCTCAAAGTCCCCTTGGTTTAAATATTCCTACAAGAATCACTAATGCACTGGGGAGATAACAGATGTCCCTCAACTAAAGAAAATTACAGAGAAATCATCACAGAAATACAGCCTCGGCACAGAGAGATATCATCATTTTCAGACTCTAGCAACCTCTGCTCATAAGAAATATAGCCAGAATCAGACCTCATTTACACCAGTGAAAATCCATGTTGAAGCCAGTAATTTATTTTAACTATTTATTCTGAATGGGGCTTAGAATCCATTTCAGAGCCTATAATTTTTCCTCATGCTTGGAAAAAATTAGTATAATGGAATTAGATATCACAAGACTGGGACCTTTGAGAGAGTACATAATGAAGAAATGTCTGTAAGAAGAGAAATTCCCAACTTCTAGTCTGGACTGTGACCAGCATCTGGACATGCTCTCTCTGATGCACGATGGCTCTCCACTGGAAGGTGTACAAATCCATGCATTCATAAGACAACAGTATTTGCAAGCCCTTCTTATTAAATATGAAAATCATCAAAACATCTGAGACATCTGAAAAAACCCAAGTTTTTAATATAAATTAGGAAAAAGTACGCACAGCAATGTTGTTCAAGCATCAGTTTGCAGTTAGTCTAGAAAGCTAAGCCAATATTCACATGCTCAGTTATGTAAAGTGAATCCCATTATGTTCCCTTATAAATGAGGGGGAAGGAAACAACAAAGTTACAATCTTCCTCCACTCACTCTTCTGCCCTCTCTAATACTAGTGCTGAATCTGCTCAGAGTACCACACAGACCAATGTATTACTATTGACAACATGTTACAGTTTGAATTCCTGAATACAAAAATCACTACTTAAATCTATGCTATTCAGAGTGAGAAACACTGTATTGTTATTGCTTTGGCTGCTTTTGTAATTTTTTTCCATTCCCAGGGGCAGCAGAACAGGATGCATTAGCTAGGCAGTGCGAATGATTTTTAGTTGTTATTACAAAACCTGAATTTTTACATCCTTTACTGGTGAGTCTTACTATTATTCTTCATGTTTCTGGAGCTTCAGAGATTTTATTGTAATAAAAATAAAGGAGAAACATTAGTACTTTTTAAAAACTTACATTGCTGCACATGCGGCTTTTAGAAATAATTTAAAATAATGTAGCAGAGACGCAAAACAGGTTCTGATAAAGTCTCACAATCATACCTTTAGCTCTGTCCAGGCTCAGGGACATAGAATGCTTTCAAATTGCAACAAACTCTTTATTCGCACCCACACACACCTTCACACAGAGCACTGGAGAAATCTCTGCAGCTTTTACAGCCCGGAGGAGCAGGTTTTCACAGCTCCTGGCAGCGCTACGTGGTAGTTATAAGCACTGAAGAATATATACAGCAAAGCTGCAGGGGGATTTAGGGGATGCAAAATATAAAGTAAGATATTACAAGCTAAACTGTTGGCAATTCCTGCCATTAAGGTGATCTGATGCTTTCTTTTATCAGGCTTTGGATTCAGTTGCTTATAATTTTAATTTACCTATTGAGTTGGAGGGTTTCGGTCCCAGATGCCTGTCTCTAGTTAAAGTTTCAACTCAGTGTTTTTTCCCATTGCTCCCTGAAGGAGGGCACTGCCAGTGGGGTGAGGGCAGCAGGCTCCAGGGGGTTTGAGGAGTCACCATTCCAGTGAGCCTCAGTCACCACTGTGTCGGCCCAAGAGCGCTGGGGAGGCTCACGCAAACATGGTAAGCAATAAAACCTTCGGCTTCACTGACATGAGCACAAGACTGTTTCTACCGGTGCCATGAGCATAAAGAAAAAATATCATTCTTGGGCCATACATTATTCTCAGGTGTTCAGTTAATAATGCCCCTAAGCTCTGAATGAAGCGTCTGAAAATTAGCTGTGGGGGTAGAAGGGAGTAGGTAGGTCCTGAGGTGTTACAACTGGGCCCAACTAGACCAGGTTGCCCAGGGCCTCCTCGAGCCTCCCCTTGAATGTCTCCAGGGAAGGGGCCTCAACCACCTCCCTGGGCAACCTCTTCCAGTGCTCGACCACCCTCCTTGGAAAGAACTTGTTCTAATCTCCAATCTAAATCTGCTTTTCTCCAGTTTAAACCCATTGCCCCTCGTCCTGTCACTGCAGGCCTTTGAAAACAGTCTCTCTCCAGCCTTCCTGTAGCCCCCCTCAGGGACTGAGAGGCCGCTCTTAGGGCTCCCCGGAGGCTCTTCTTCTCCAGGCTGAACAACCCCAGCTCCCTCAGCCTGTCCTCGGAGCAGAGGGGCTCCAACCCCCTGAGGATTTTTATGGCCCTCCATCAGGTCCAAGTCCTTCTTCTATTGAGGGCTCCAGCCCTGCACATGGTGCTCCAGGTGAGGTCTCACCAGAGCAGAGCAAAGTGGCAGAACTCAAAGCTTAACCAAAGCTATAAGGCTTCAGCACAAACTTTATTTGCTATAAAATTTTTAAGGCTCTGGGTAAAGGGTAGAGGCGATCTCTGAAGGGATCCATCTGGGGAAGGAAGGGATGAGGGCTCAGTGTTGTCATGGGCTGCTCTCTGTGATCTCTGAGACAACTTCCACACATTTCAAAGAGGAAACCAAGACCCCAAGGCACTGAAAGATTTGTATGGGAATAGGAAAGAACAGGGAAAGTAGCAGAAAGAAAAAAAAAAAAAGGCAATTTATTAGCAGAACGGAATTGACAGCTGGTTTTTGAGGTAGAGCAAACAAAATAGATAAAGTCTGCAGCTAGGAGACTGGAGGCCAGTAGAGACGGTAGGGGATGGTTGAGGCATGGTGGTGGTGACGGGGACCAGGGCATGAGTCTGCAGAGTGATTGGAGAAGGGGGCAGGAAGGAGCAAGGAGCAAAAGGCTGGGGACATGGGCACAGGACCCACCTCTGAAAGCCTGAACCAGAGGCAGTTGTTGTGAATTTCTGTATTGCTCTTCTGTACTGTTTTTTCCAGCCATGCTGGAAAAACAGAAAGTCTGTCATAAGACACCATAAGGGCCTATCCCGAGGGCCAGTCCTCTGAAATCTGCCACATTAAGTGTGAGCTGAGTGAGTGACTGGGAGCTGCATTGCATGGTTCCTCCCTGCGAGTGTTTGCTACCAGTGAGGCACTCAGAATATTAGTGGATTTTATAGCTGCTAGAGGACAAATGAGGACGCATTTACATTGGCAGAGCTCAGGATTAAGTCCATATAGTGTTGTACAATGGAATTTCTATGTTTTGACATTGGTGGAGATTTTTTTGTTGTTGTTTTATATAGTTTAGTTGGTTAGGCATTAAAAAAACTAACACCATTGGAAAGAAAGCAAAAAAGAAATATTCAATGGTTATCTGTACATGGAATGAACAAGGGCTCCTGTGGGAGAAAGGAGCGTGTAGTTCAAGGCAGTAACATGCTGCATAAATCCAAAGCAGCTGAATTTATTTTGCAAAGAAAACCTTCAACCTAGTATTTCCCAATTTTCCTAAGTTTGACTTGCTCTTTAGTATCCCCTTACTGGGTACTGGAATAAGGGAATTATGCAAGCTGTGGTGCACAAGCCATTGGGGTCATCACTTTTCCTCTCTTACCAAAGTATCCTTGGGTATTTAACTACTGCAGAGTGAAGCTACAAGCTAATTTTCAGAGTCAGGGCACCACAGTTTTAGGCATCACTGGGGAATGTTCCTCTTCTTCCACAAAGTTATCATAGACTGAGAGGAGCAGTCGCTCCTGAGACACAGGAACTAAGTGGTTTGCAAAACTAAGCATCTCATCTCCAGCCTGGCAGGTCTCATTTAAAAAGTGCCAATCTAAATGCTGGAGCAGAGACAGAGTGGCTGCTGCAAAACATGGCAGGACCCAAAGAGACTGTCCAGTGTAATGGGAGACTGCAGAGCTGAAAGCTATTTTTGGAACTGCTCTTTCTTGTCCAGCAAATAAGTAATTTTCGTTTCTTCAACTGCCTTCATAAGCAATTTCTCACCAGCATGGGATTTGATCTGTCAAATAATATACTATGCCTACCTATCTAGGTCCCTTTTTTGTTGTTTTTCAGAGCAAAGAACCACAGGGGATCTCCTGAGCTAGTGTAAAATCTTATGTAATTATGGAACTCATTTCATTGATGGGTGAAAAGTGAAGACCACTTGGCATTTGGGGCATTCTTTGACATCGACGAACTGAGAGCTCAGAGAAGGAACCAAGCATAAAATAGCAGCACAATACCAATTAAAAAAAAAAAAAAAAAACAAAACCAAAACCAAACCAACCAAACAAAAAAAAACTACAAAACCAAACCAAAACCAAAAAAAACCCTAAAACCACAAAAAGCAGGGATTTTTTTTTCCTTGAAAATTATCTTTTTTCTATGCCCATAAGCAAAATTTAGCGATACAGTCAAACCCATGTGCACAGCTCTTATAGAAGATGTTAAGAGTTTCATATGCTCAGTGAAGGGTAAATAATTTTCTGTGAGCCTCTGAATGTTTCATTTGCTGAATCTCTGAGACCAGTATGTGCAGACATTATCGCGTTCCCTTCAAATACAATTTGATTTAAGAGAACAAAAATGGTGACAAAATTTCAGCAAGAGCAGCCTTATTCTGAGTTCTTACAACTCAAACATGATGCTACAAAAGCCAAATCATGAACTGACGTTTTTATAAATTGTGAGCTATGCCCTCTTAGTATTGAAAAATGAATTAATAAGTTAGTAATATTTGAAAATTCACCTACTCTACACTTACAGTAATTTTCTTTTTGACTTTCTAAATTTTTATTCTAGTATTAGCATCATGATCACTCTGGGCATCCTAGGAATCAATATCATCCAACATGGGCCTTGGCTGTTGGTCTTTGGAGCATGTTTGTGCCATAACAATGGTTTAATTATATAATATATAAAAAAAAGTCTTGAACATTTTATAGTATCATCATGCCATCTAGAGGTGGGATATATCACTGAGGCTCCCACTCTGAGGTTCATGTCAGACAACAGCATCACTGAGGTACAGTGGGATGGAGGCCTTAAAAGGAAGCCTTTCACTAGGGTGGAGGTAGTGCCCTATGTCATGGGCCCCGTGCTGGGGAGACTTCTCTCATCAGTGGCTGAGCCAGGTATGCTCCATAGCCCGTAGAGAGTGTCGCAGCCTCATAGGCGACACCAAACATGTCCACATAACCCAGGAAGCTCTTGCCCTTGTAGCAGGCCCTGACGACCACAGTGTTCCAGAGAGGACCTCTGGTTGTACATAACTCTGATCGGCCAGGAATGGATGGCTTTGGGGCTGTAGCTGTGACTGTCCCCCAACAGCTCCTCATCGATTACCATATGGCCAATGATCTGCTTGAGGTGATTGAAGTCGGTGTAGTTCCGGGAGGTCATTCCGGTCCTATATGGGGGTAGCAGGGGGTATTAACCCTCCTAGAGGGTGGACCTTTGGGGGCTCTGCTTCTGCGTAAGTTCATAACTCAATAATACTCCTTTCTCACTCTTCATATCCCAAAAGAGGCTGCTCAGCTGATCAGAAACCAGGCTGGGAATGAGGAGCACCCAGCAGCCAGTGCTGTGCTGCACATACCTCCTGTGTAGGGTCAAGGACAGGAAAGGGAAGTCTATTCTGGGAGCCTCAATGCAAAGACACGTGACAAAGAAATGACAAACACACTTGCAGTTATGGAAAAATGTCCTGATTTCAGTGAACCAACTCATATTTCTTCAGTAACAGCCCCCATTTCTTCAGTAACAGACTCCAGATGTGTCAGAAAGGATGGAAAGCTCAGCAACATGAAATATACGTTTTCAAGGAGGTGTCCATCTGGAACATGTGGGCCTCCTGCATCCAAATTGTCTAGCTGTGTCACCTCCTTGTAGGCTGTGAGGGGCTTTGGTGGAAGTTATTTGTCTCTGAGCTGAACAGGCTCCAGTCCCTCCACCTGTCCCCACAGGACAAGTGCTCCAGCCCTGACCACTCTGGGGGCCCTCTGCTGAACATGTTAACATCTTTTCTTCAGTTTGAGCCCCAAAACTGGCTGTTGGAATCCGGATGTGGTCTAACGAGTGCTGAGCAGAGTCAGGTGACTACTTGTGTGGATGCTGCTGTTAATGTAGCCCAGTACAATGTTGGCCCTCACTGCTGCCAGGGCTCATGAGGGCTGTTTTTGGGCCCTGGTTGCAGAGCTCACTCCAAGCAGTCATCCCCAGCCTGTGGCATTGCAAGTTCATGCTGAGCTATTCTTTGCACCTTCTTGCTATTTTTAGGATATATAAATTGCTTCCTGTTTTGAAAGTCCATAACTTCTACCTTTCTACGTACCTTTTAGAGAGCACTTCTTGAGGCCATGTCCTTTGAAATGACACATCTACCCTAGCAGTTCCTAATCTTGCCCTTGACAGCTATCCATAATAAATCCTCCTCTGTTGTGTTATCTGTTATCGGTTTCAAGAGGGGTTTGTTTTGCTCATTAGCAAACCTCAGCATTTGTTATATGTTACACTTCTTTAGCATTTTTTACAGTATTTGCTTTCATTGTCTCATTACTTCTCTTGAACTGAATAGCAGGAGATTTATGTGTTTCGTACACGTGCAAACTCTATTCTTAATGAGAGCAAAAATAAGGAAGAAGGGAATGGACTACTGTCAAGGAGGCTGCTGTTGGAAACTGGCAGGAGAGCCACAATTATGTTTAGTTATGATTCTCAAATTCTTTTACCTTCAGGTGATTCTTGTCCTGTTTTTAAGGATACAAGAACAATAAATTAAATAAGGGTATTGCATAGCAAAACTACTGAGAAAAACAGAAAAATATTTTCCCCCTAGCAAAAATATATCGCTTGGTTTACTTTATGCCTCCTATTACATATAAAACCTATGGCTGAATTTGCTTTACTGTCTCCTTGTTATAGCCTTACATCTAAAAGTACAGAACAAGGAAAAGTCAGCACTGAAAAATAATATGGAAAAGAAAGTCTCAGCTCAGTGCCCTTGAAAAATAGCATCAAAAGCATTCTGGAAACAACTCTCATCACTAGAAATATACGTCAAAAGTAGTAATTAGTACTGTAATTACCCTACAGGCTTGGCATCTGGCTTATATAAACATTTAAGCCCCAAGAAAACAGGTCACCATGACTTCAGTTGGCACTTACAAATACATGAGATTGGAAGACCCAATCAAAACTCAGAAAAATACCATGCTGAATACATCTGCTTTCACCTGGACATGGGACACTGATATCATCACCAAGCTCCCAACACCATCTGTGTACATTAATCAACGATTCCTCCAACGTAAAATTCATAAGCTGTTCTGGAAGCTGGAGTTGCTCCATTACCAGCCATCTCTTTTAACAAAACCAGTAATCTCCACTGTGCTTTGTGCTGCGTTCAGTATTGTTGGAGCATGAAACACCTCCACTTCAGTGGGAGCTGGGGTGGTTGCATGGTCACCATCAGCCCCACCGAGGAGGCTCTGTGGACACTGGCAGTTGTGTCCGTGCCACGGTAGACATCATGGCTGACATCCTGTGGCTGAAAAACTGAACCACTGAAGCTACTATCAGCAGCTGTGTCTCAGTCTCTGTGGAGAGAGGACAACAGTCCTTCCCCGCAGACAAATGAGCTAATGGAAATCAATGTAAGCATCACAGCTTACAGCCGTTTGTATTGACAATACATTTGTCTTGTCTGCTGCAAGTTAGCATAGTAGGGGTAGATGGACTCTGATTTGGGCTCACATGGAACATGGAGGGTATATCTGTCATTAGGACAGAGTGACCATGGCCCCGGCAGCCTCAGCTGCTCTTCCTCATGCCCCCTCTTGCGAGGTGGGGGAGAATTAGCTTTAGCATCTGTATCCTGTTTTGGTTTTCCTTTATGGGTGTATGTGCTTGTGTCTCTGAGCCAGCACCCTGTTAGTTTCGGCTAGTGAGGAGAATTAAAGATTCCTTGTGCTTCCTTCTTTCTCTTTAGGAAAGGAATCAGATAAAAATAGCACCATATCTGATGCCAGAACACTTCAGACACCCTCCAGTCTCTGAAATTTCCAGCCCTTTAGAACTGCAAAACCAGACACTTTAGAGGTGGAATAGCAATAATAATTTTATCTCTATTTGTACAACTAAATCTACTATTCTTACTCATAAACATTTCTGGAAACCTTGGAGAACTGCTATAAAATATTGTCGTTTGAGACTATCTACTTTAAAAAGAAAAGTTCAGGCTTCAATCTGATATATATATTTATTTCAGATCAATATGATGTATATATTTATTTCAGAACAATTCATTTACTCCCTTGAAAGATTGTCAGATGCTCAGCTCACAATATAGCAGTGAATTTTTCCAAAAACTAGGCACAAGACTGCTGGGTTTGTTTTGTTTCCTGAAAATCAGCTGCCTCTTTTGATGAACACTAAGGAGTCATGAAAAATTGCCAGTAAATTTTGTGACAGTTCCAATATATTTATTTGGAGATATATATATATAAAAATGAGAGAGAGAGATGTTTCATATATATATAAAATCATTATATATTTATTATTTATCCACATTTATTAGAATGTGAATGCATACTTCTGAAGACAGTTTGTGGTACTTTTGGTTCAAAACAATGGAAGCTCCTTTAATTTCAGTTTTTATAGGATAGGCATCTAGAGTGTTCAGTTTCCTATTTCATGAGCTAAAGCTAAGCTTCCCAGCAAGTGCCTGCCTTGCGAGTTAATCTTGCACTCATTATCTACACCAGCAAAAATACACCCTTGTGACTCGTGCCAAGAAATGGCACGTTAACAGAAAATAGAGAAGAAAAGCAGCTGCCCACCGTGATGAGAGAAAACAACCTGAGCACGATAGTCCTTGAGGACCTGTTTGAATTGATGCGTAATGACAACCCACCATCAGAACAAAGGTAGCGTCATAGAGCTCAGTGAAACAGGAATAGTGAGAAGGTGTAGTAATATTTACTGTAATAAAACTGTGTTTCTGACAAAAGCCTAAATAAACATACTAATCCAACCAAGGAAACAATTAATGGGACTGGATTTCCTTCTAAGCAACCCCCCATTTATTTGCTATAATGATAAACAGTCAGTTGAAGGAAAAAACCAATTACACTAGACCTTACAGGGCACAGCAAAGGGCATACAAAGAATAATTTGCGTTCACAGAGCAACCCACTGTGTGGGTGAGAAACCCACAGTGTTTCCTCACATACCACCAAACTCTCTTTTCAGCTAACGTGCTAATCTTTGATTCTTTGTGATCCATCACCCCATCTGTGTCATTCACATTAACCATCACTCAAAGAAGCTTGTAAGTGCAGAGGTCCAATGGAAATGCAGCCCAGAGACTCCCAGGTCTGTGATGACAACTCCTGCTGCTTGTCCAGACCTGACCTGCTGTCCTGCACAGGAGGGCACTGTTGTACAGTACTAATTAGAGGCAGGCTCTTCTATTTCTTACAAAGCCAAAAAAAAAGACAATAACAAGGACCTACATACTTTTGGTGGAGTGACTACAGTGAATCTTTGCCTTGCCCCTCTGGTACCCCACGATACTGCTGCTGGGCATGAACATGGGCAGGGCAGCAGCAGCATCAAGCAGTGCTCAGCCCCACTCTGGCTGACCTCACCTCGCCACGCTCACAAAGTTCAGCCGCACTGACAAAGGTGACCTGAGACCTACGTGCTCCTCAAAACGTCACCTGTCGAGACGCGAGCGTTTCCTTTGACTCATTCCTGATTTTCTACATCCTGCCCTTCTCCTCAGCCTTTATCACCAGCTCCCTCCTCTGCTCCGCTGGCAGAGGGAGAGTCAATAGCGTGTATAAAGATATCTGCTGGGAGCTCTCTCACTAGGTCTCAGAAAAGAATCAATATAAATACAGTGTTTGGCTGATATGGTAGAATATTAAAGTCCAACTTTTATTCTTTGAGAGCGCTGTTCAAAACTTAGATTTGTATGATTTGTTGCTACGCATACAAGGAATATGACTTATCCGTACGAGACAAGTAGCCCCTGAAAACGTGTTGCACTTAACTGAACTGTTGCATTTTTCTGGAAACACACCTTTTACTCCTTTCTCCTGTCTTATCTACATTGTAATCCTTTAATCTTTGTTAGCACAATGCTTTCTATGAGAGTTACATCTATAAAAATAACAGAAACTCTTTGTAGAGTCTGACGTGAGTGAAATGGTAATACCAGCGAAAGCAAAGTAATGCAAAAGCTCGAGAAATGTTGCCATATTCTCACGTCGGTGGCTGCTAAACCCATGAATTGTCACCCCTGTAACGTGTCAGGTTTGTCACCGTCTGCAACCCTGACCCATGACTGGGGCCCAGAGAGAAAGAACAGCTTTATGTGTGTTCTGTGTGTTAAATATGAGGTGTGAGAAATTGCAAAAGACAAAGCCAAAAGACAGAGCTTTCTGGAAAGATGCCCCTTATCTGTATATTTGGCTGAGTTTTCCAAAGACCCTTTCATGTCACGTATCCTGCCTTGCAAACCTGCCCGTACCCGTCTCCCTGGGAAGCACAGAGCGCTGCCTCTTGTAAAACAAGCTCTTCTACCAGCAGCATACCTACCTTCAGATGTGTCCTCTGTTCCTTGCAGACACCAGCCAGCCCCCTAACGATAACTCTTTGCTCTCCTCTGGCTTTCCCTTTCAGCTGCTGCTGTGACTTCTTCCCCTTTGGTCTCTGGGCATCAGTCTGGACAACAGCACAGTAACATCAGAGGTGTTTGTTTTCTCCACAATGCTTTATGGCCTTTCCCTTAAAAGTCCTGCCCCTATACAGTAGTGAATTCTAACTTTTCTTTTTTTTCCCTACATAGGCAGAAGAGCAAGAAGAAGAGAAAGCCCTTCGTATCTGTGAGGTTAACGCCAGAGTTTGAATCTTTCAAGAATTTAGCATATTTCAATTTCATTTTTGCACCCAGGTTCCACCCAGCCGTAGAGTCAAAAGCACAAGCAAGTAATCATTTCAAAATGAGTACATTGATTTATTTTCTCCCCAAGAAGCTGGAGGACTACAGGTGGACTATCAACAGCTCAAGGGATGGCCATCACTAATGATTTTGCACTATTTTCTGCTAAGAAATCCATAGCCACTTTCAAAGTACTGGAGCTCCCAGGGCGGTGGCTGCACATTACACTGACAGAAATGGGTTTCATCCACCCAGAAGGTCTTCCGAGGTGTATGACTCAGTGTCATTTCTGGCACATATGCAATTAGTGGAGAGTGAACTGGTAGCAAGGCTGAACTGTAAAGGACCCAGAACTGCATCATGCTGTACAGGATTCCATAAACACAAGATCTGATACACGTGCCCTGGGCAAGTTCGGATTTCCCTGGATTGCCACACAGGTAAGTGTTGTCAGAACAATTCCCACCATCTGTCAAACCTGTACCACTTGTCTTGCACACAACTGTGTACACCAACTGGAGGCTGTCCGTATCCCAAACCCCCTCCAGGTTGGGCTACATCTTCTCCTGCAACAGCCATATCCTCAGGGTCAACTGCCCAGTGCTTGCTTAAAACAAAATCTGAGCAGAGCATCTGCATTGCCTCCTGTCCTCTGTGGCTCAGTGCTCATCGTAGGAATCTGTCCTCACCACTGGGACATTCCCCATGCTATGTGGCAATAATGACCAGTGCTCCTTTTGAAGCTGATCACTGTAGGAAAAAAAAATAAAAATGAAGCAGAACTGCTCAGGCAGTGCCTCACCAGCCTGTGTGTGGAGGAGGCACAAGGATGTTGTCTGCCCAGGCAGGATTGCCATTTTAGTGACCACAACCCTGGTGCCACAGCTCCTGGCTGGGCTAGGCAGGGGTAGCTGAGGACCCCACAGCACTGTGGGAACCTCTCTGGCTTCAGCAGCTTCATGTAGGTCCCCCGTGGGGCTCCTGATTCTTTTAAGGGCTAATTTATGAAGTATAAGCCTTACATAAAGAACGACTGTACATTCAGAAAAGAGGCAGTTCTTAACATGGAAGGATGAAATTCCTACTTTTTTGTGTGCTAGATTGCTGAATGAGAGATATCACTTGAGTAGGTGTGCTGGCTGGTTTTTCCTTTGATATCACATAAATAAAATTAACAAGTAGATTCTTTGTTCATTCCAAAGACATCTTTTATTTCAGATTTACTGCTGTGTCACTGCAGAGACAAAATTCATTATAATGTTCTCCAGCATAAGGTTGAATAATTGAATTGTCAGCCAACAAACCTAGTTGAGATTTTTAAGAAATATTTATAAATGTCAAGCAGAGATGTGTTGCAGTGTCTTCAGTAGGCATTTGTTCCCTCTTTAAGGCTTTCAGATCACACAAATAGAGCCAGTCATTATTATTGTAAAGAATGTTTCTAATATGTTATTATATTATCTCTACAGAAATTGAACATTCATCAGTCCAGGCAAGGTTGTCATGCCTAGCAACAGCTTTTGGAACCACAGATATTTATGTATTATGTGTTGCTATCAATCACAGCAGAGGCATCAGCATTTTTCTTCTCAAAAGAAAACAGGTACACAAATGTCCTTTATGATTCTCTTCTCTTTTGCTGCTGCTTCTCAGGTCAGGTGCTGCTACTTTGAGATCCTAATTTCTGGTAGTATTAAGTATTAGAGACCACTCTGACCTGCCTAGGCCAGAAATTAGAGCAAAATTTTCCAGACGTCAGACAATAATGTACTGGAGCAGCTTCCTTAAATGGAGAATTGCAGTCAGAAATCCAAAGCCAAGTAGTGATGGAGACTGAAATGTTTACAAAGGGACTTGGTAAGTCCTGCTGACTACAACACCACATGGCAGGACCCCGAGATGCAGGAGACCTCCTCCAATTATATAATTATTAGACGTACAGCTAAATATCCGCTTGCAATAGCCCCTTGGTGCTACCTTTGTCCTGGAGGTTACGCCTCCCCTGCATGGTGCTCCCGGCTGGAGAAAGGCTGTGGTGTGGACATGCTGCTCTGCATGGAAACCTCGGGTGAAATCAAAGGCACCCTGTGCCCCGGAGCAGCCCCGGTGCTGCCGTGCCCGGGTGCACACCCCGCCAGCCCCGTGTCCCCACGTCTGGCTGAGCCACCCACCTGCCCCTTGCCCCCTGGGCAGCCCCGCTGGCCACAAACAGCTCTTTGGAGCAGCTGGTTGTTCTCTGCAAATAGTCTTAATTATTAACATCGGCGGCTGATAATCAATAATGACAGCTCAAGTCGTATCCAGCCACAACAGCACCATAAACAGAAATTAAATGCTTTCATATTAGGTCAATTAAGTTGTAGGTAATATGATGCTTTCAAGCCATCAGACTGGCATTTCAAATAGATTACTGAAACTCAAAATAGTCTTTATTTGATGTGGGCTTTATCTTCCGACGTGGGTTACATTCAAATCTTTGCACTCCCTGCAAAGTCGCTGCCAAAGCTGTTTGTTCTCCCGGCGAGCAGCGCTGCCCCAGTCAGCGGGGAACGGGAGGCGCTGGAGCAGCACTGGGCTCAGCTGGACCGGGCAAGCAGGAGAATGAGCAGCAGCCTTCATGCAAAGAGCTTCAGGACCAATAATGAAATAGCATAAGTGAATAGGAAATCACCTACAGTTTAAAACCCAGTGAATAGGGCAGCAACCTTCTAAAATAAACATCTAGTCCTTTTTTCGAATGAATTAGTCATGAGGCTTGCCATTTAATTTTTTCATACCAAATCCCTGCATTACACCTCTACAAGGAAATTTTTTCTACATTGATAACTTTTTTTTTCCCTCCTAAAACACCAGGTTTCATTGCTCTTGAGCTGGTAAGAGATGTGGTTTCACCCCTACAGTGAAAGTAGAATATCAACATAATCCTTCTTAATGCTTTCTTTTCTACTTCAGCTCTGTAATAGCTTCAAAAATATCTGTGTGACTTGGGATCCAAGTGAGCTCAACAACAGCTCCAATCGATTCCAGTTGTTCACACAGCTGTATGGTTCAGCATATATCCTTTATCCTTATTTGGATTGCTAACAGAACCCCAGTAAAATCCCATAGGATTTTATCTGTTTGTGTGAAACCTCCTTCTGAGTAATATTAACCTGCCAGTTTAAAGCTGGGATAATACGATTAGCTATAGCTAGATCTTGCAGCCTTACGCTCACGAGCACCTAAAAAACTCAGGAAGCACTGGGTAACTCACTGAAAAAAAAGATAAATCCAACCAGTATAATGAGGGGATACATAAATTAGTGTTTCCGAATTTACACAGCCAGAGTTGAAGGGAACTTTCATGGGAGCATAACTAGGCCTCTAGGCAATTCGCTTTCTTGGCCAAAATTAAAAGATGAGTAGGCCACCAGCACAATATTAATATGTTATATCCATGTAATTAAAATCACAGACAATTCTTACACAGTCATTTCTAGAATATTGCAAGGCATGGATGTAGGGAGAAGCAATTTTCACTGGCAGGTTACTGATTAATGTAATTTTTAGTCTACCATCGTACACCAAAGTACTGGTGACACTGTCACTAAGTCATTAAAGTTAATGGGTATAAATAAAACATGAGTAAAAGTTTTCTATTTCTCATGGAGAATGCAAATTATTTTTTTCATTTAAAATGTATCTTGTGTTGGTTTGCACATCTCACAAGACCTCCTTCTGTGAAGAAAATGAGGTCTTCCCACCTACCATGCTACTGAGCACCATTGGGCTCTCAGAGCAATATAAGGGCAGACTGAAAGTATTTTGCTAAGTCATGCCAAAATTATAGAGCTTAAACACTTTCTATAAAAAATAGCATAGAGGATGCCCAGAAAATGTGGCTATTAGCAGCACGTTGACTCAACTATAAAAAAGATATCAAAAACATTTATTCATATCAGGCTTAACTGATTGCCTTGACTGAGGACAAGAATTTGTCACACCCCAAAAACACTGGCACGAAGCTTAAGAGCCCCAATGGCTGTTGGCTTAGATATATTCGTTGCTCTGAGGTGGTCTGTCTTGGTTTTGGGGAAAAGAATAAGCTGTCAACAACAGTGTGCTACACTGCTTGGGTGATAGCAGGCCTCCACAATGCTTTTGAACTACAAAGAGGCTAAAACCAACATGATCCTTCAACTGTTTCTTCAGTTTATTCACATAATTTTTGAAGTACTTCATCCTATTTTGCCAGGTCATCCAGCACTGATGACTCCCTTTCAAAAAGTTTTTCAGGAAGTGTTTGATAGCAGAGTTATCTGCAAGATGAAATGATATATTAACAGCACAAAACTAGAGCTCTAAGTGAAGAAAATTCTGCTGCACGGTGCATTTTTTCTGTCTTTACAGAAAATATCTCTTCTGACAGTTCTTGTGTTTCTTACCATAAATCTAACACAGTGTTACTTACACCTATACGAACTTTCTCAAGATGTATTTCATAATGTTTTTCAGTGGGTCTGCAGGATCGTATACTAGTTTCATGGACTGCCCATGCTGCCTCACTTGGATTTATGCCTGGGCATACATTCACAGGGAGGCACTATTGGTTTTACTTCAGCAGCACAATCTGCCCACCTGCACTTCCTCTGCTGGCCTGTATTTATTTGCCTTCTCCCTATTTACAATAGACCAAGAATTCTGGAAAGAGTGGGAGAGAGACACTCAGTCTGGCAGGATTTCTCCTAGGTTATAACATTTTTTGTATGATATAAGGTCCTACTCCGGCTAAGTATATTTCTATGACCAATCTGCAAACCTTCAGCCTGGAAGGAATGCTTTCTTATAAAGCAGGTGGTTAGAAAACCTCTCTATGCCCTCATTTCCATGACATCTATATTCTCTCTTTTTATGCATCTGTCAGATCAGGTTCCACAGAAGAGATAAATCACAGATCTCAGTAGGAGTAGGGCATGAAAATGAAGGTACTATTATGCAAGTTCCTTATAACATTTCCTTTCCACCTAGGAGATTATGTATTGCCATCCTGTCAGAAGATGTCTTGGTTGACTGCAGTGTGCTGTAGTACTGAGGAACAAGAGCTATCAGTTCTTAGAGGTTACAAACTAATCCAGAACATAGGATCTCATCTCCTCACCCGACTGGGAACACCAGGAGTCCTCATAAGGCTGATGAGACCCTTGGCCAAGTCTTCTTTGCTGCCTAGAAGCAGTAGGTAAGGAATGAGGCTCCATGGGGCAGAGCCCCACAGCCCAGCAAGTGTAGCATTGCCATTGCCCACAACCTTTGCATTAGGTCTGCAGAGCCTGGGAGCTAGGACACGTCAGGATGGCTTCGTTTCGGTTGTCTTGACCTGCTTTAGCTAACTGAACTGTAACAGCAATTATTTACTGCTGATTATTGCCTAATATCATTTGTTTAAGTTTTAGCTTGGTTTTGTAGGGTTGTGTATAATAAACCTCATTGTTATAATAGTTTTGAGATTTCTGTATATAATTGATAGAAGAGCAGTAGTTAGTTTGTGTAGAGGCAGCTATGACCTAGAATAAAACCACTGCAGAGATTATATAAGTAACGGATTATAGTAGAGATTTAGAGATTTTTTAAGTGCCGGGAAAGGATGAAACCAGAGGTTCCTGAGCTATAAACAAATCAATAATGACCAATTACTGGTCATTAAGCCCTGGGAGGTCAGTAAAACTGGCTTTAGAGATAACAAAGGGAACAAAGAACAAATATTCAACCTGCGTAATTAAAACACACTATATATAGTATATTTAGAGTGGAATGGTGGACCAATGAAGAAAGAGCAACGTGCAGTACGTGCCAAGAAACCTATAAAAATAGCCCCAGGTAAATCCTAAAGTCAGGTGGAAGAAATCCTCAATAACATCATATTTCTTCCAGTGAAGAACTCGGGACGTTAATAACTGCCCTGCTTCTTGAGGACCAACAAAAGGGTGAGCATAACACCAGAGAAAGGGGTAGAGGTGGGAAAATTGGTGTGTACAAAATTCAGTTGCATCATGACTGGGAGTGAGCCATAATAATTGGAAAATTGGGAGTGTTGGTTTTAGACTGCTAATATATTAAATAATATTATTTTTTTAATGCAAGGTTTGTGTTTTTTAGCCTACATAAATTGCATGGTGTGGTTTTTCTGGGGTATTTTGTACCTATGAAGCTTAGTTGTAATTGTTGCAATATAAAAATACATTAAGAAAGTTATTGTTCCCAGGAGCATATGATCTACATGATGACAAAAAACACCAAATGCATGAGACAGAAGTTGAAGTATGAGTTAGTACTAAACCGAGCATATTATCTACAGGAGACAGAGATTTCAGAGAGATAGTTCAGTTGTGCCTATTGCTTGGAAGAATAAATAAATCCTCCTTGATTTTGAAAAGATGAATACTTTTTATTCTGACAGTTCTGTTTTCCCATTAGTAGCTTCCCATGGCATTGCCATCAGATTGTTGACAGAAATGTGGTTTTTCTAAGTATTATTTTCTAGAGGGGGTGGCTCTGTCCCTTAGGCCATAATTTTTGTCACAATAAAAGCTGCTTTTCACATTGCTAAAATTAGTCTTTCACTTGACTTTGCTAGCAGAAATATGACAAACGTTTCTGAAAATTCTTATTAAGCAAATTTCATGGAGATATTTATTTTAACTTCCTGACATTCTTAAAGAAAACCCAAAACATAGTACTCCTCTGAGGTATATGCATACATTTAAATAACTTCTCACAAAAATAAGAGGATGGAATGAGAACGGTCCAGACGACAATAGCTTTGCTATGATACATGACGGCGCTGCCAGTTCCAGCGTTAGCATCTCCTGCTGTCTACCTGCACCTTCTGCCTGTTTGCTTTTTGATCATCGTTCTAAAGAACAAAGTGGACTGGGGGGATGGAGGACAGAAAGCCCAATAGCACTGGGTAGTAATTGTCCTCTTTTTCATATGCAGCCTCTTAGGGCTGCTGTCGGCATCTCTTCAGAGCACACCCGCCTGGAATCTGAAAGACTGCACTTTTACTTTTTCTCTGCATCTTTACTTTTTTCTCATTCCCTCTTCATTGAATTTGCTGTAAACAGAGCCTTCATAAAAAATAATTTTAATGTAGCTGGGATACCATCTGAGAAAGAAACCAGAGAAAACCCACCACTAGTAATAAGCATACTTTAAAGAAAGCTTGAAGAACAAACAGAGAAGCTAGAAGAAAGAGAGGAGGAGCAGAGAGAGCATGGTCAGTGCTGTGAGGTCAGTAGGAGGAAAGTGTGAAGGGAAGAGACTTTGATGAGAGAACATTTGTTGTTCTACTAAGATCAAAAGCAAGACCTTTTCAAAGAATTATGTCAATTTTTGACAATCATTTTTTAAGAACTCAAACTCACTCTCTCCAGTGGGTTAGGTGTTATTACTCTCTCTCTACAAAAAAAAATTAAAGAAAAGTCAGAGGGCTTCATGTTCTTAATCCAGATGAAGACAGCTGAGCACCAGCCTTTTGGCCAGCCAAGGTCCTAGCTCTGGGCTTTTGAGAGAGTCCTGCTAAGTAAATGAGAGTAGTCATCCAGTCAATCATGTTACCCAGTGAAACCAGCACCTTACATTGTTGAAACTGTTTCTGTCTTCCAGTTGGCGTCCAAGCATAGCAATGAGGACCAGTAATATCATAAGCCCTGAATAAAACTACTGAAAGGTCTCAGAGACCTGAAAACACCACAGACATCCAAGTCCTCTCTGTCATTGCCAGGCTGGCACCAGAAGTTATTTACTCCCTTAAGTAGCCTATTCATCTTTATGTCCCCTTCTTCTTGTTCTCTGTCATAATGTAGTACAAATCCTTTTTCACTGATTAATTGCAGTATCATTAATGTATCCCTGGACAAGAAGTTCTATCCTTCTTAAGGTAGCATAGCTACAAAGATTTCAGAATAATTTCTCCTAGGTTATATGTTAACTTTTATTTCTCTCTGTGTCTGCTGGTTATTACTCACACAAGAACAGAATTCCTATTTTCAAAAGGAAAATAAAGGAGGAGGGAAACAAAAATATATTCTGTATGTCCGACTAGCCTAGCAGAAAAATAATGCTTTTCAAGCTCTTCCTGTGATGGATAATACTGAGAAATATCTATTAAGAAGTTTGTCTTTGGAAAATTTATTCTTACAAGTTATCAGGAAGAATTAAAGCAGGACACAAATACCATGTGTGTTCAGTCAGAGGTAGCTTGATGGGGGCTTAGGCTCTGCAGAGCTTAGAGGAAGAGATTTAAACTAATGTGATAGTATTCATTGGAATAAATGAAAAGCATAGACATGAAGAGATAGTGTGGCTCAACTGCTGTATTGTAATTCCTTTGGCTGCTGTGACTTGGTCATATGTTTGAGTATTTTGGCAGTAGTAGTGATTTTGTCAGCACTTGAACTCGGCAAAAAGTCTGGCTAGGCTAGAGGTGTTAATACCTAGCTGCTGAAATGAGGGGCTCAAAATGTATTTGGGCCTTTGGATTTTTCCAAGTCCAATTGCTTTCTCTCTCTACATTTTCTATGCTATTATTAACAGAGTTAATATTTCTCCTTGTGGCTCATTATTTAATTAGTCAGACAACAGCTGTGAAGAGACAGGGTAAATAAATAGGATACAAGAGTTTGGAATGTTTATGGGCAGAAGTTCAAAAGCTTATTTTCTCTGACAAGCAATTCTGAATTTTAGAATATGCTTGCATGCCAAATGTGGGAAAAAGACAAAGAGCTTTCTTCAAAAGTTAAATTTAAAAAATAATTTCACTTGAAAGGTCTGTAATATTTTGCATGTATATAAACATCCAGAAGACAAATTCAGCTTTCCAGAGTACATCAAACACCCCTTGTTAACCTCCTCTAAATATGACAGTTCAGCTTTACAGAATGGAAGCAAGCCCAATTAGAAGGACTAAGCATGGGAAAAATCATTGTGGATGTCCGTAAATAAACTTTTAATAAAAAGCACTAGGTGAACTGGAATGACTTATTGGAGCCACATGGCTTGTAGACCATGAGGATCTATTCAAATTAACCTAGGCAGATTTCAGCTCTAAGGCATTATAGTCTATAAATAAATATTTCTTAGGTTAGCCTTTCTTTTTCCAGCCCCATTTTGAAATTGTATTGGACGTGAACACACTACCTAAAATATGGCACCCATTCAGTGAAGTTTCAAGTGCGGTGTCTCCAGTTGTTGAGGACACTCTCTTTGCAGAAATGCAGCACTCCCAGTGTGACACCATCACATTTGCACAATATTATACCTCTCTATATCCTACAGAAAAATATACCCTTCCAACTCCAGAACCGATCAGTCAGAAGCTCAGAATCTAGGCTTTGACTGAAACTTTACAATGTGTTTTGAAGTCTTTTTTTCACTCTACCAGGATGTTCTTCCCAGAATAACTGCAGTTGCAAGTATTTCACTTTCCATCTCACACAAAATCTCAATATAGTTTCTCTGTGAAATGTTGGGAAGTTAAAGTCCTGCAGATTGCTCCACATCAGACAGTAACTGTATGTCAGGTGCCAGAGGATGTTTTGGCCTCCTGGTAGGCGCTGTCATCAGTAGCGTATGTTCCCAGAAATTAAGTTAGCAGTAGTGTCACATGTTTGTTGTAATTTAAGGAAAGACTAATTAGAAATGAAGCCAGAAGCTTCAGTGCAGCAGGAACCCAGAGCAGCCTTCACAAAGGCGTGCACAAGAGGTGTCTCTGGTCACAAGGTAGCCTCGTCTGCTGAAGCAGCACGGAAGGCTGATGCCTAATGGTGCTACCATCACAGAAATTGAATTGGTGTTCTGAATAGATGATGAACACCACCTGAATAAAATTACCTCTATTTAGCATACGAAACATCATATTTTAGCTGCATGGGTCTTCAATACCCTTCAATACCTTTAATCCCCACCTAAAAGCCAAAATGGCTGGCAGCCAAAAACTAGAAATGGCCAGCTCACACAGCTGCGTTTTCCCGGCTCCTACTTACACTCTCATAAGTAGAGGTCCCTTTATGAACATCTTTACTGATCTTCTCATGTGCATTGAAGACTAATGAGAAACAATGAAAACGTGAGATGTCTCACACACATATGTGAATGTAGTTCCTTCACAGATATTAACTTCACAGGCAAAATCAAGAGAGCTTTGACCAAGCCAGGAGCAGCAAATGGAGAAATGCTTCAGTCATTGTTGACTTTAAGCCTTCCATGTGTCAGTCTCACAAGAAAAATGATTCCCCTTATCACTCTCCTCACTTCTCAAACACTTTCTCTGAAGATGATCAAAAATAAACATGTTTTCATTATGGCGCTATGAGATTAGTGATTACGTTATAGAGGAAGAAAACAGCTAGAAATAGCTATCTCCTCAAAAACTCACATTTCCTGACTTTGAACATCTGGTTACACCATAGCTCATCTCTGAATCTCTATTTTCGGCTTGTGTTCTCACTTGGTGACCACCTTATAAAATGCTGTTTATCTTGGTCTGCAATTTCAAGTGACCTGTGCTGCTCACCTGCTGACATGCCCAGCATTGCCCTCACTGTCTTACAGATAAATTACAGGGCAAGAAGAAAACAAAAGCTGTCAAAAGTTCTAGAGCTTATGCTCAGCAATGGTCTGGATATTCCCACTCAGTAGAAACTGATGACAAACATTTAGAGTCAACAACTTTAGCCTGAGCACATGAAAAAAGCAAACAATAACATGGAATAGTGTCAAGAAAAGTACAAGACAGTTTGTTGACTTTGTTTGAAAGGGAAATATGATCCACTTTGCCTCAGAATAGCTTCAGGGCAAGGGAGCATGAAGTTGCTCTGAATAGTTTCCAGTCTGTGATGATGCCATTTTATGGAAAGCCACAGTGAAGAGTGCAAGAATCATATGGTTTGGGAAAGCTGAAGTCAAAACAGTTACCCCTAAACACCAAGAACCAAATTCTTCAATCCCAACAAACCGTGCTTGGAGCAGAAGTGTCATGACAGGGGCTAGAACATATAGGACAAAGCTTATTTTTAAATCAAGCGACTGTGTGCCCCATTTTCAGGTAGAAATCCATCCTGCTCTGGCATCACTGAGAGTTGAGTTACCTAGTGTATAAATCCTGAAACATGTGCTGACTTCCATTCTGAATACCTTTGCAATTTTGGGCATCAGAAGCAGCACCCAGCACAAATCTGGTTTATTATGTTCTCCAGTCCCTGAAGGCTGCAGATAACGAAGAAAGGCTTTACAATGCTATAGCCAGAACTTTTGTTTCAGATGCTAAAACTTTAAGGCACAATCCCAAGACTATAACTTCACTGCCAAGAAAAACATAAAAACAAGTATATTTCAAACAGTGATATAACAGAGACTTACAAATGTTTATCACCAACCTTGAGATTGCATTTATCAGTAAATTTCCATCAGCCTTTGAGATGCTTGATGGTCTCCCCGTGGACATGCTGGCTCCCCTAGGGCACCAGGACTGCTTCTCCCAGAGGCAGTGATCCTCGTTGTGTGTTCTGGGACTCCCTGCTCTCAGTGTGTGTTTGCTGTCTGATGCAGATTTTGCAGCACAAAGTGACAGGTTCTGTGCCTCCTATATTCTCTTTCCCTTCTGGGGTTTTTTTTTTTAAGAAGGTTGTCATCTCTTCTTCCACAATATCTCTGAGCCTGGGGAAACAACCTCCTACAAACAACATGCAGCTTTGTAACACCACTGCTCTTTTTTTTTTTCCTGAAAAAAGGAGCACGGGCAAGTGATGATAGGAAACAACAAATGAGAAAAACAAAAAAAGGGGGAGGGTGAGGTGTGAGGATTGAGAGCTCAAAAACATGTCACAAGGACCCCAGAGAGGGACACAGAGCAGAGCACACCACTGTCAGTAGGCTGCTGGGGGATGTTGTTCCAGACAGGGTAGTCCTTTTGGCCATCTAGGAGTGGAGGGAAGCCCCACAGTCAGAGCATCCCCTCTCTTGCACTCCATCCTTCAGGTGACAGAGATGGACAGAGTGGCCAGAGCCAGGAGGATGTCGGAAAGCAGGTGATTTACTGGGGCTTTGGATGGGTGAAGCAAAAATAGAGAAGCAAGGAGAAGGAGAGCCAGAAGCTATAAGAGCTATTGGGTGAGCCAGAGGAGGGACTGCAGGGAGTTGCCACCTACTCATGGAGGTGGGCACTGTGCAGGAGGGGCAGCAAAGATTTCCTACCTCTTGGTGGCTGCAGGATTCCTGGCTGCATTCCATCCCAGACCTGGCGGAGGTCCTGGGAGAAGACCGGCAGCCCAGAGAAGTCTCCTGGAGGCAGATTTCTGCAAAGGAAGGGCAGCGAGTTGCAGTCACAGGAAAGCCCTTGGCAGTGAGGGAGGAAAGGGAGGGAGGAAAGAGCCTGCCAGCAAGACCACTTGCTCCAGGGAGAGGACCTCCAGGACCTGGAGGAGGGAAGTTTGGACTTAGCTGTGTGTGCAGCCCTCCCCTTCCTCCTCCAGGGCAAGGAGGACCCAGATGCCAACCCTGGACCTGAGCATCCTGGACGGTTTTCTGGCTTCTTGTCAGGAGCACATATTAAGATAACAGATAGTAAAGCTATCTCAGGAAAAGAATAATGGTTCAGAACACAAACACACAGGAAGAGCAAATAAGCACATTCTTTCATGATTCAGGATTTTTCCCATTTCTCTATAAACTCTTTCACTAGCTATGGCCACGTGGCCACAAGACATGGGATGTACCTTACTCTCTTTCTAAACACAATCGCTCAGCCGAAGCTCATGTACAAGATGTCCCTGACCTTTTCCCTATACATTTGAATCCTGAAATTATCTACATGTACGCTTTGCAAGATCTTTCCCAGTAGTACTGTCAAATTCACCACTCTCATGTTTTTGGGCTAAATTTAATCTTGCATTCATGATACAATTGTTTTCTGACGCATCTCAGGCTCAGTCACTATTGTTTCAGTAAGAGCGATGTACAAATACCTCTCCAGATTTGGTTCCATTGTCAAATGCTCAGGAAATTCTGCTTGCAGTTTCAAGGTTATATTGAAGCTGCAAGTCACACTCCGTAACTGAAAAAATAATGAAAAATAACCATTGGCCAGGGTCTGTTTGGTAATTCCTTATGATTTATAATCAGTTTCAAATAACACTGGCCTTCAGTAAATAAAAATGTATGGTTCTGTTTATTTCCATGAGTAAGATTAAATCTTTTTTTTTTTTTTCATCTGAGTATATTCATTCCAAAGTTTTGTTAACTTATAAACTACTGGGATCATTTTGGTTTTTCCACCCTATTTAAAAGGACTACATCAACACATGCCCTGAAATCCTCCATGTATGATTTACTCTCAGGTCTGCAATGTCTAACTAACCCCTTCTATTTCTCAACTTCTTACATCCAACATCATCAGGACTCTTAAGAAGCTATATTAGGCACATGATTTTCTTCACAATTTAGTGTCCAAATATTGTTGGAAAACACAAACTGCTGAATATTTTCTGTTTATTTACTTGGGCATTGTGCTAACTTTTCTTCAAGTATGTTATTATTTGTGTTACGTGGCATTTACAGTGTTGTATGTCCAGCTTCAGCCCAGAAGCACGGTTTCTTTTGATGGCTGCTCCAAGCCACTGTTTTTCATCAGATCTAAATGTCATCTGTATAAATCTTACTAACCTGAAAGGCATGAAAAATTTATCACGCTTTTCCTCAGGTGCCAAAGGCACCCTAAATAGACATCTGCAAAAATAGCACAGCTCACAAAGGTTTCACAGAAGTTTACAAAACCTGCTCTTTTCTTTTTCCTAATATGAACACCCGCAGGAGCCCCAGGATGCACTAAGGACAGAGAGGTATTTGTCACTGACCCATATCTCCCCTTGGCAGTCTGACAGACCCGGGTTGTTTCTTCAGGTCTGTCTATGGACAATCAAGGAGTTTCATCCATCTTTTCCATAAACACAAGAACTACTCTGTCAGTTCCTCCAGTCGTCCAAGAGCCACAAGTGTATCCGGTATCTCTAAGTGTTTTCCTTCTTGTAGTGTGTTTTCCAGTAAGTCTTCCCAAAAAAAAGTGAATGGAGAAAATATTTTTTTATCTTCTTCTTCCTTATTGGCAGACATTACTTGCAGATCTAGAGTGCAATATTATGTAAATCCCCTTCAATTCCTTTTCCATCTCAGAGCTACTGGGACTCTCTCTGATCTGGACTATGACACAGTCCAGTGATCTCTTGGTGCACAAAGCATCTGTTTTGAATCAGGTCCCATTCCAAACAGATGTGTGACACCAAGCGCTTTGCATCCTCCCAGGGATTTGTCCCTTAAAGCTGCATTTCTCAATACGTATCCACCGCTGGCTCCGGCTCCCCAGGATCATTGTAGCTGCCAAGAATATCTAGAGAATCTCAGAGATAGGTGTTTTTGACCATCCCCATGCCGAATTCCTTTCATCCCTATGGGACATTCTTACTGTCCCTACCCACAGCTGGAATGACACAGGAGAGCCATGACACACACAAAACCAAGCAACTTTCCTTCCTCCTTCCAGGCAAATAGTTGCTGTTGTGCTTTGACAACATTCTTGCCTTCTGCAACTCTCAGGTTAGTCTTCCAAAAGTTGGGAAACGCAGCCAAACCTTGTCTCTGGCCAATAGCCAAGGGTTAAGTCAGTGCCGGCATGACAAATGCAACCACAGCTTCACCTCAGCTGTAAATACAAGAGCTGGGACTTTCCCTGAGACTTTGATGGGAAGTTCTTTCACCCTGCACAGACAGACAGGGCTTGCAACATCCCCTCGTCTCGCCCTCCCCTCTACGCTTGCCCTGGCTTCCACTAGATAAATGCCAGTGGGGCTGCTGGGGTTTCTGCATTCTGCTCTGGGCAGAGGACCTCTCTGCAGCTCTCGAAGTCTCTTCTGCTCCATCAAAAATATCATCACACCAGCTGGGAAAGCGCTGGTTTCACTGGGGGACTGCAGAAGGTTGGGTGCACAGGTGAGTTTTACACATATGAGCCACAGGGTTCTCTCACTTCTGCAGGTGGGAACGGGGAACAGAATGGCTTAAACTCAGGTAAACCTGAGATGCCTGGGCTTGAACGTAAATTTTTAAGCCTCCTGATAAAATTTTGCACCAGCCTTTCTCCTGGCTAGAAAAAAAAACATACAAAGCCAGGTCACGTCTTCCTGGTTTGTATTGACATTATGCAACCTGCTACTCACTGCTTGCTGACATAAGGAAGCACTGAGGCACAGAGAAAGGTTTGCATCTGCAAAGTTAGGGCAAACCAGAACTTTGGATTAGTCAGTTGGTATCAGAGAGCTTACATAGTAAGTAAGTTTATCTAATCTTCCACTGGTGTTTGCTATAGTCAGAGAAGTGGAGAAAACTTCTGCAAATAAGAATCGGTCAGTGGGTTTTAAACAATGAAGCTAGAAAGTGGATTTTCTCTCCAGAGACAAAATTCTGGTTTAAACTTCAGTAGCAAGTGCAGGGACTTCAAGGGTGTTTCATTGACCCCAATGCTAATAACAGTCGTAACTAATGATTCTTTTTACTTCTGGATTCATATGTGGATTTCATGTTTTCTCTTCCCATTCAAGCAGCATACCAATTTTAATCCTGTTTAATATTTTATAAGCAAGGGGTTTCAACGTTACAGAAAGAAATGGATTTTTCTTAAATATTGTCTTATACCAGCTTTACATTATTAATTCAGAGAACATTTGCAGTTGTCAGAACTGTTCTTTAGCTTTGATATAGGAAAATTTCATACCCCCTCTAAATCTGCAAACACAAACTGACACTCAGACTATGTTGAGACTTTATAAAATGATGCAATTAGTGGAAGATGTAAATTCTTTCTTAGTTGTGGCCTTCCTGAAGATCCTAGATTTGTTAATAGAAATTATTTAGACTAGCATGAAATAATAGTGTAATGACTCACCAAAACAATCCCATAGTAATTGAGAATCAGGCTGGGGATGAACAGCTTGGGTGCCCTTCAAGCCACTCAACAACCCACCGCTAATGACAACTCAGCTCAGAGGACCTGACCAGAGCTGGTCCAAAGTAAAAACCCCAGCAATGGCCTAGCATGGGGGTTGGGTGCTCAGAACCACCTTTTCCTCTTCACAAACCCAGTTTCTCAAAAATACAGACAGCAACTGAGGTTTATGTCTATTGGCTTTGATTTTTGTAAGCTGGGTTTTGGGAAGAAAAGCTAGGGACAGGTATTTGAGTGTCACCTTTACAGATGCTTATTGCAGTCCAAATTGGGGGGGGGGGGGGGGGGGGGGGGGGGGGGGGGGGGGGGCCCGGGGTGGGGGGGGGGGGGGGGGGGGGGGGGTTGTTGTCCCTGCATACTCTAAAGCAAAAAATGGGGGTGTTTTTTCCTCTTTTGACATCACTGTTTAGAGCCATATACTCTCTTCTTCTTTCCAAGATTTCTACAAAATGTGCTCCCCTCAGTGAGAGCACGGCCAATGAAACAGTAAACGCACTGACTTGATGTAGATGGGGCTGTGAGAAACAGGTGGGCTCTCCAATGTCCTCGTGGAGCATCTTCTGGGCTGCTGTCTCCTTTCTGCTGCTGGGGTTGGGGCAGGGAGGTCCAGCAGGGCTGGGGCAGGCGACGGGTGGCAGCTTGGGTAAGCCTTGGTGATGTTGATGCTTCTCAGAAACAGAGGAGGAGCGGGAATAGCCATCAGGAAAAGCATTAATTAGATGCCTGACAAAACTGCCTCCCGACCTCATAGTGACAACCAAGTACAGCCCTGGAGACACAGATGCATATGTGGCTTCAAACTACTTATTTTACTTCACTAAACTGTTGAGGTGACCCTCCCCTGGTGGGATTACTGGAGGAATGGTCTAACTCTGGTGGTGGCAGTGTACTGAAGGCACAGGTTCAGGTTACCCAGCTCAGGACCGTTCTTATCATGGTTGGTTGAGCTGCTTTGTGTGTCGTGCTGGCAAAAGGCTGCAGATCACCCCGGTCCAGAGACAAGGCTGGGTCTATACGTCCACTGGGAGATGCAGAGCCCATGACTTGCTTAGGAAAACATGAGGTTAAGATTAAATCAGGAGGGAGGACAAGTTCTCAGCTCTAGATGACTTCCCTCCAGGTGCTTTTCCCCAGTGGAGCAGCCCCACCAGGATAAATCTGAATGTGCAAAAAAAACCCATTTCCATTAAACAGCATGATATCGCATTAAAATGAGTATATTAATAAATTTGGTTTGAATTCTATACCCTGAACTGCACCAGAGCTTCATATAACTTGTCACTTCAAAGGTGTTTAATTATAATGATCTGCTACAAACTGCTTGATCAATGATGGAAGCGGCTCAGCCATCCACCTCAGGCAAGTTACAGCACCTGAGGACCGGGATCAAAGTGGTTGACTGCTGCCTGTCACCAATACTTGTAATGCTTATAAATACTCAAAGGGTGGGTGTCAGGAGGATGGGCCCAGTCTTTATCCAGTGGTGCCCAGGGACAGGACAAGAGGAAATGGACACAACCTTGAATAGAAGAAGTTCCGCCTAAACATGAGGAGGAACTTCTTTCCTGTGAGGGTGGCAGAGCCCTGGCAGAGGCTGCCCAGGGAGGTGGTGGAGTCTCCTTCTCTGGAGACATTCCAAACCCACCTGGACATGTTCCTGTGGGACCTGCTCTGGGTGGTCCTGCTCTGGCAGGGTGTTGGACTGGGTGATCTCCAGAGGTCTCTTCCAACGCCCTATCATTCTGTGATTCTGTGTTACCAGCTATATCAGCAAGTTTTTGTAGGCCTTTAGATCAACTGGCCTTAAGTACTTAGAAATTTAGTGGAGAGGCTGATTGCCAAAGAGCAATCATTAGAGTAAAGGAATGTTTGTCAGGCATCATTAGAGTAAAGGAATGTTTGTCAGAGGTGGTCCCATGCTACAAGGGCTGTGAGAGCAGGAAAGATGTGAGTACGCCCAAGTGGGTAATTATGCAATAATTGTAGTAGCACAAAATGGAAATGCAATATAGACAATGGGCTTATTCATAAAATCCAGTTCCCCAGTTTGTATTGCATTTCCTTGCTGGAGCTGCAAGAGAGGGTCACCCTGTAGGAGGGAATTCTTTTGTCCAACCAGGCAATTACAAAAGGAGCACAGCATTTTGTTTTGTACCTCTTGGCACCTTCTTCTTTTCTCTTTGGCTAAGTTTGTAAGAGTATGTCAGCTTTTCATTTGTCTCTGCTCCATACCGTGTCTCAGATATCCACCTTTTCCTCCTCTCCGGTTGCATAGACAGAGTCTGGCACTCTCATTTCTTGCTTATTGCGTGGTCTTGTAAGAAAAATTTAGATATTGCTTTTGCAAAGGAACAACTTGGCCAGCTTTTGAGGCAGAATGACTTGGCCAGTCTGCAATGAGGCAGCTAGGGCATAATTAACAACACAAAGGCTTACCAGGAGACATGCAAGAGTGCTCATCCCTTAACAAAGGAGAAACCAGTCTATGCCAGAACAGCGTTTTAAAGGGAGTATGAACGTTTTAGCTGAGACTGGCAAACCTCAGCAATATTACCAAAAAAGGGAATAAATAAGTAAGTGATGTAATTGACATGGGTGGAGTGATGGGGAGAAGTACACAGGGGTGGGACAAAGGGAAGGAGTCTTATGTATCTGTGAGCATCCAGAGTACCCAGCCAGTGGGGAAACAGGAGGGAGGGAAATTTCAGCTGGGAATAGGGAATAAAAACAAAACACGCCAAACCCCGGTGTGCCTGGTTGCCAGGTCACCTGTTCTTGCAAGAATGTTTAGATAAAATGCACTTCGCATTGATGACTGCCTGAGCCATCGTCACGGGACACAGAGCGTTTCTCACAGTCTTGGCAGAACTAAGAGCGTAACTTTTGCCTTGACCCCACATGTTTCAGAGGGGTAGGAACAAGAGACACCCAGTGGCCTTGACTGAGGTCAAGAGCATAAACAGAAACCAGAGTGACTTCTCTCTGAGGTTGGCAGCATCCACATAAGAGGGCTCAGGCGGCAGAGATTTGTGATCCCAGAGATCCAGACCCTCTGGGAAGTCTCCTCTGCCCCCGTGGCACAGGGTAAGGCTGGCTGCCCTCTGCCAATCTGCAAGCAGTTGGGTGGCAATGCCATGCTCTGAGAGCCGTACCTCCCTGGCAGAGGTGTCCCATTTGTACCAACCCCTGGGCTAGAAGCCAAGGTAATGACCCAGAGCCATCCCCGCTTGCCAGGCCAGGGAATTACCAGCAGCACCTCAGGCACCTGCAAAACCTGAGCTGAACCAAAGGGAGCTTTGTCAAAAAAAAAAACCAAAACCCAAACCTAAGTAGATCTTTCCATTTCTCAGTACAAGATGCTGCCCTTCAAACCTCTGCAAATTCTTTGTTGAATCTCACCTCTGGTTTTATTTATTTTGAAAAGCATGTTTTTAAGTTCAGGCTTCTCAGCATTTAATTTTTGAAACCTGTAGCTTAAGGTTGTTGCTTAAAGACTCCTGAAATCAGTAGAAGGGGAATTTCTTCCATCTTGAGAAAGAACTAGTTTTTAAAAGATTGCCTGATAAGAATTTTTCCTCGCTGAAAAATTCAACAACATTTAAAACTGTCTCTTTTTTGTGAGGAACATAATTTCTTATTTCTGAAAATATCAGTGTTCATTGTGTCCTGAAGGCAGGCATGTCTCTGCAGATGCCGCTTCACTGCAGTCAAGTAGGAGAGAAAAATGTTCAGATCTGTGCAAAAAAAAAAAAAAGGAAGGAAACCAAACCAAGCAAGTAAATTTAATGTACTTCATACTAAGTGACTACTAAGTGATAAAGTTATCCGCTGTTGAATTGCATGTCTTTACACAGTTTTTTATAGCAGCATTTTAGTACATAGGCTTGTGTAAGCAAGAACTCAGATTAATGAACTTTATGTAAAATCTGTTTGGCCCCGTTCCAGACATGTTGCAAATCCACATATATTTGTTTTGGCAAGGAAAAAAAAAATCATATTCGTGTTCCTTTTTCTTAAATCTTTCATCATACTCTCCTTCCCACTCCTCACGTTTCTAGGAGCGTACGGCAGCCGAGGCCACCTCGCCTTTGATTCTACCACAGGTGTCATGAGGCAACTGGGCTTCATTTTCTTCCCACTTGTGCCTACCTGGTCCAAAAGCAAAAGCAAATGTTTGTGTGCGTTCCTCAGTCGTTCTTCTAGCCATGATTTCAAACAAATATGCCAGGAGGAGCGAGGGCTCTGTTTTCATTATGCTGCATGACAAAAGGCAGCTGAAGACCTCACAGAAGAGTAATGAAAAATTACTCTATATACATTTGAAAGACCTAGAAATGCACATGACAAAAAAAATGTTATAGGAGGCATCTCTTGTGATTGGAAACTGCTTCAATCAGTGCTTGTAATCAGCCAAGAAACTCAAGCCCCTAGGAAGCCAGGCTTCATTATTTCTAGTGTTATTTCATTGTGAGACAGAGCTCTTTGTTAATGTCTCTAAATGGCAGAGAAAAGACGCTCAGAAGAAGAGCTTCCCAGTGAGGGGAGGACTCAGCAGGAATCCAGGAGGTGTGCAGTGGATCTGAAAACATGTCTTTCAGGGTCTCAGGACGTCTTCTGGGCCAACTAGGATAAATCCAACGCTCCCTGTGCTGTAGGCAAGTCCATCTCTCCTTCCCACCCTTGCTCACCTTCAAGTGTTTTATGAAATATCTTCATTCCCCTTGCAGTTGACTAGGCTGGATTAAAGCTTAATACCTACACACCTCAGAACAGCCAACTCTGTAATGCCTATTTTGCTCTTTTTTCAATAGAAGGGTCAACAGTGATAAAAATGTTTACACCAGCAGCAAAGAGCTGAAAATTCCAGCTAGATGACCACAGAAAGAGATTAGGCTGTGCTTAGGTGAGTTAAATGACCTGAGATCAGGAAGGCTGATGGAATTCACCTTGCATTGCACAGGGGATAACTGAGGCATTTCCACAGCCATTAATAACTATATTTAAGAACTGTGTGGAAGAGGTAAAGTTTTGAATGACTGGAAAGGCAAGAATAACAGCTATCTTTAAAAGTAAGAAGACGGAGGAGGTGCAGAATTATGGCCTGATCCATTTAAGTACAATTTTCAGAAAGATAGAGGGAGCAAATAAAAGATAAGAAATGGGTTATAGGCACACGGATTAGTCAAGAACAAATCATTCCAAACCAGCCTCGTTTCATGATATGACAGGATAACAGGCCTTGGGAATCACAGAGGCTCTACAGGTTGACATGAGTGAAGTTCTTAGTGTGGTAAAAAGTTAGAGAAGATTTTCAAAAGCGTACTAGGAAAATGTAGCTTAGATTAAACTAACATAAGGTAAGATTCTGCAGAACTAGCATTTTCAGTTTCTCAGTTGATCATTGTCAAAATGGAAGACTACATTTACTGCAGACATACAAGGGGTCTCTCCTGGCAAAAGTTCTGTTCCAGAATTTCATTAAAAGGCGCAGATGCCGGAATACACACTATGCTTATTAGAGCTGACAATCTGACAAAGCTGGAAAGGGCTGCGAGCACATTAGAGGACAGGCTTAGAAATCAAAATGATCTTGACAAACTGAAGCTACAGTTTGAAAAAATATGTTGCTTTTCAACAGGGACAAGTGCACAATAGAGCTCTCAGTCAGAAGAAAACCCCACGGAAGTCAAGGGTGGAGCAATTGGGGTAGGAACAGTCCAGTTAAAGGATTGGGGGTAACAGGACACATTTACATTAGTATTTCAGTTCTGATCGGATGCAGAAGCAGATCAGCACTTGCCAAGCTTTGCTTTACACCACAGAGAGCTCTCAGACCATTCGGAATGAGACTACTTTCCACAAAAGCTGAGCCAGAAGGCATGCTTTTGGTGCACCCCAAGGCACGGCAGCTGCTAACAGGCAATCAGGCTTTAGTACTAGACCAGAGTTAGTCTGAGGTGGAAACCCCTGACAGTGAATAGTGTGAACACCGTGTGCTCAGCACCAGCTCTTTCACTCCACACGTTGGTTCCTGTTGCCACACGCTACTTGTTAAAATACTCACAGCCTTCAATGCACCACAAGCTGCATTGTGAATAAGACAAATGGGACAGTGGATGATGTGTTGTCTGAGAGGCAAGTGAAGCAATCCTTTTCTATCTGGTAAGATCTCAGCAAAAGTACTGCATTCAGTTTTAGCACCATGTTTAATTAACAATTGGAGCAGCTTAGCTCCAAGATGAGAAAGAAAAGTTAGAAAGATTCGCTAGAAAGATCAGAAAAAAGCCATGGGAAAGATAACCACTCTCAGAAGCAGAGTTGCTGGGAAAGATCTGGGGTTGTTTTATCTGGAGAAGAAAAGGGTAAAGTGGTAACAGCTTTCGTCCAACAAAGGCTACTGCAAAGAGAAGGGGGATAAATCGACATCTGTGTCTACTATGGAGGAGGTGATGATAGATTAGACATGGGAAAATCTGGCCAATAGTATGGGAGAAAGCAGTAAGCGAGGAAGATTTCAGGATCCCACCACAGGAAGTTTTACAAACAGGTTAGACAAGCATCTTGGCTTTAGTTCATTCTGCCTTAGGGATAGAGATGGACTAGATAATTTCTTGAGATTACTGCCAGAGTTATTTGTTTTGCTTCCCTTTAAAATGTGAATAGTAAAATTACTCTTTCCTGCTCCTTTTATCTTGTCTTTCTACCTTTTGAATCATTCCACTGATCTCCCACCTGCCATTTCACGTTGCATCTTTCTGATCTTTCCATTATCCATCCCTGCCTGTGCCTCAGTCCCATCCCTGCCTCTCTGCTGCCGGCATCTGCAGCGTTGCCTCTGCTGGGAAACCCTTCCTTTTTCCCGTGTGAAAGGCATCGGGCCTGTCTTCATCCCAATTCCTACATAACCAAAGTATTTACATGCAGCTGCTGAACTAAACATTGTCCCTCCGTTCAGTCCCCCCGGTGTTTGTGTAGCGGGTGCAAATGATGGTCTTGCACACTTGGCTTCTTTTTGGTTTTCTTTCTGCACCTCCTTTTATCATTACTGACCAAGTGGTAATCAGCTCAGAGATTACTGGCATTTTCCTTAAAATAGGATAATTTGTTGTATAAGTGTATAGCAACAATGCCAAAGAGAAAGTACAGAGCTAATCATTACAGAAGCTTACATGGATAATCTTTCAAATAACAAAAGGCATCACTAATGCTCTAATGTTAGAGGGATGGATATAAGCAAAAGTATTACTTATGGATACAAATATCTATGGCTTTTTCTCAGATAATATATGGTTACATACATAGAAGAACAGATAATGAGTACTACATGTTTCTCTGCTGGTATTTCTGCTTTCAGGAGCTTGGAGAGCACTCAGTGTAACCCATGGGCATCGAGCAGACCCCCCCTGCCATCAGCTGCTTGCTGAGACCCCCCCATCAGCCTTCAGGCTGAGCTCCCAGGCACCAGCCTGGCTCCGTGCCCCCTGGGATGCACTTCTGCTTCCCATCCTTCCCAGGGATGTATGCCACCGGAACACTGCCCGCAGCCAAGGAGTATCCTCTCGCGCTGCAGCTATTACTGTCACGGGCTCAGGGGGGGCATTTTCCTTTTGACTTTACACTTTACATTTACTGTTTGACTTTCAGCCACCCGGTTGCCATCAGAGGCTGCATTTTGTTCAAATACACACAGGAAAGCCAGAATTTATCTATGAACTGTCTGTGTGCCCATAACCTACCACCTGAATTAACCCCCAGAAGTTCACTGCGAAGCCCAAAACCTTCTCTTAGTGCAACAACAGCCAGCTGGCACAAAAGCATGTTGGAAGGAAGCAAAAAAGGAGTCAATAGAGAAAATGTATTTAATTTCCCTCTTTGTTAGAAGGGGACATGGTCCAGAAGGCTTGGGATTTAAAAGCAAACTTGCCTTGTCTTACATGTGATTCTCAGAAGTAGCAGATACACTATTAAATTAACATCAGTTCTACAACAAACTTAATTTGTTAAGAAATTCACTCGTGACCAGTTTATTTCTGATATATAATGTGTACCATTATAACAGCCATGGGCATCTGTATTAAGTAATTTGTAAAAAGGAAAAGTAAATTCTGCATACCTTATTCAAGAAAATTCTCTCTTGTTATAAATAGTATTAAGATAAAATATTATATCACCAGTATTAAAGGCAACATTAACACTCTTCAGCTTTCTGTACAATAATATTCGTTGTCATGTACAAGTCCCTTTACATCTTAGATAGTCCTCCAAGAAACTGTAATTTGAAAAAAAAAAAAAAAAAAAAAAGACTGTTCCTTACATCCTTACATTAATTTTTCTTTTCATCTCCCTCTTTATCTCTTTTCTGGCAAGGTGAGTTCAGTGTTCACTAGTGAATGAGATGTTCAGTATTAGTGAACAACACAAGCACTTTATAGAGTTATTTCTGGTTAATGAATCTGTTTCTTTCATAAGTTCAAACAAAACATAACTGTAACTGATCTACAAAAGACATTACCTGATAACATCCATTTGAGCTTTGCTTTTTTCCAGTCTTATTTTGGAGAGGAGAATGATTTGTGTAGTTCACTCAGCAATAACTTAATGATTTCTTGAGGGCAAATACCGACATTTTCGGCTGGATGAGCGTACGTTACAAACAAGTTTTGCTTTTCAGTTTAGATACAAGCCTACTTTGTTAAAAGGAAAAATTAAGAAAGGAAAGTTCAGTCTTACTAGGTAGTGAGTTGGACCATTTATTAATATTACATATGCAACTCTTCTGTTCCTTTTGAAATACAGACTGTCCCCAAAAAGGAATTTTATAGCTTTAGTCATGTTAGAGCCTTATGGGACATTAATAAAGCCTCAGAGAATGATTTTTGAATATGTCAGAGGACTTTACATTTGTATGCATGAGACAAATATGCAAGAGATACTTAGATGGATCCCTTTGAGGATCTATTTTCATGCTCAGTATGTTACTTGACGAAGTAGAGAGACCGGCTGGGTGGCTGGGGCTGCAGCTTCACGGGAGCTGGGATTAACCCTCTGCTGCACTACAAAGCCTCCCGTGGGACCCCCACAATCCACATGGGCCATGAGGACATGGATCCTCGAGTCCTTCTCTGCCTGAATTGATGCCTTCCCCTAATGACCAGCAGCAAAATCCCTCGGCAGCTCTGTGAGTCCCAGGTCTCTCACAGCTCCTTGCAAGAAGAGCACCGAGCAGGCACTGGTGGCAACTGGGGGCTCGCTACATACAGAGCTGTTTCAAGCCAAAGTCTTTGCCTACAATCCTCAGAAGCAGCATTTTTCTGCCTATCTTGCTTGTAAAACTTAAACCTTACAGCACAGGCCAACAAGGTTTTTGCTTCCTTGAGTCACAGCCCTTATCTCTAGGTTGCAGCAGGGCAGGGGGAAGTACAGCCTTGATTTTTTTTAATTCACCAAACAAATGCAAGTTTTGAGTCAAATAATTTAAAATCATGCCAGATTTTTAAAAATCAAAAACTATTCTGGCTAGAGAAAAATACAAAATAAAGTGAAGAATATCATCTCAGTATTTTTAAATGGCAGAGTTTCATTGTCGATGCTTCACAGAAGAACATAAGCAAAGGGTTAATAAACAGCAGTAGCAAAGCAACCGGTTTGGGTCTAGCTAACCATTCCATGCATTTCTTTCCTGCAAACTGGAAAAGTGGTTATTCCCACAGCTTTAATTAAGACAGCTACATGGAATGCAGTGAAAGATTTGACTCGGGGCTCCTGCAGACTGACCCCTCAACAGAGGGGTCTTTCAGAGTTCCCTGTTGGAGGTCTTCCTTCGAGCCTTCGGTTTTCTGGTCTGAGTTCACCTTTTCAGCGCAAGGACAACAGCACATGGACCTACTGGAGGACCTCTGGAGCAGACCCTTTTTATTCTGTATTTGTATCATGGGTCTCACGCTGCAAGTACAGAGCGTACACACTCCTATGGCATGGATAATACATTAAAGACTTTGAGGCTTCCAAGTACAGTGATAAAGGAGGACAGATGAAAACCTCAAAGAGAATTTTATTATGAGTAAAATATAAATATCAGAAATAAATGTTCAACATGAAATATTTCAATTCCACCATCCCAATGCTTCACAGGACATTCTTTGGGAAATTGCAGAACAATAATAAAACAAACTGGCACTGACTACTCATATTAAGGAAATACTGAGGATAATAGATAGATTTCCAGCTATCTTTTATAATATCTCTTCTTCAAGTACTTTACAAAAGACCTTACAGATTCTAATCTCATTAGAAACACATGCCTCTTTGATGGTTTTCTGCAGCATAAGTAAGCAGAAATTACTCCGAAATGCCTGTGAGCCTTGCTCTCTGTGGCCCCGTATCCCTCTCTCCTGCTTGCCCTTTGAGACAGGAAAGTGGCAGCAGTTCAGTTGCATGTTAAAACCCATAAAATGAATGGAAAAAAGGGTGCTGTAAGAGATGGAGAGGTGAATATCCAGGACTGGATTTTAAAAATTGTACAGAAATAATCTGAGTGTGCGTTCCAAAGAGTGTGCAGGAAACGTATTAAGTGGCAAGAAAACTCTCAGATATCTGTTTTGTATGGCCAGAATGGATGCTAACCTTTCATTGCCAAAAGGTACATGTTTTGCTTAGTTTGTTCCTATTACTTTTTCTTTTCTTTTTCTTTTTTTTTTAACAGATGAATAAAAATTCTTCCAACATAATGGCTTTGGCCTCTAACGTTTCTAACAAAAGAGAGACAGTGTGCATATTTGGAACTGGAGATTTTGGAAGAGCTCTGGGGCATAAATTGATTCAGGCTGGCTACCCCGTGGTGTTTGGAAGCCGGAGCAGGCAGCCATCCAGCCTGATTCCCCAGGCGGCGGAGGTGCTGAGCCACGCAGAGGCAGCACAGAGAGCCACCATCCTCATCCTCGCAATCCAGAGGCAGCATTACGACTTCCTTGCACCGCTCGCAGAAATTCTCCGAGGAAAAGTCCTGGTGGACATAAGCAACAACGTAAAAATAAACCAGTACCCGGAGTCCAACGCCGAGTTCCTCGCTCAGCTGGTGCCCGGCGCGAAGATCGTGAAGGCCTTCAACACCGTCTCGGCCTGGGCCCTGCAGTCGGGCACGCTGGACGCCAGCCGGCAAGTAAGGCTGAGCAACGGCAGGGCCCTGAGTCACCAGCTTCTGGGTCCTTGGCTTCTTAACAGCTAGACACGGAAGGCAAGGACCAGACAGGGCTGAGGTGGAATTTTCACCAGTGTTGTCCCTTTCAAATTCAGCGTGAGCTAGAGTTTAGTGGCCTGGCGTGACAAGGAACACGGCTTGGCTCTGAGCTTGGTAAGGTGTTCAGAGACACCAGAGAAGCAAGGAGAGAAGGACAGCAGAGCCAGAAAGAGGGAGACAGCAGCAGATCAGGAGGAAATGAGGGCTGCATCAGTTGTTCACCAGGACTGTAAAGTTAAACAGAAAGGGAAGAATAGAGCAAAGCAAGAATTAAATGAAGGGAGGGGGGGAAAAAAAAGGGATATGGTGGGACAATAGGACAATAGAATGAGTGAGTTGGAAGGTGAACAAATTAATAGTTTTGTAAATCAGAATTCATCACCACAGAAGTTTAACACAACCACAGTGTGCCAACCATTTTAACCAGCTCCTTACCAGTGAGCACAGACCTGGCCATAGGAAGCAACACAGCAACTGACCCGAAGACAAATCACTTCTGATTACCCTGTTCTCTGCCAGTCTGAGGGAGAGTGCTCTTGTAAAGCACACAGTTTCAGCCAGCTACTCAAACCATTGCTAGCTCCTCCCTCAGATGTCAAATAAATGGTTTTGGCTAAATTAAAGACCCAAGCACTTCCAAGACGAGGTTCTACAAGGTTTCATCATATATACAAGAGCAGAAATTGCCCCCTTTCTCACAGTTCCAAAAGGAGTATTGTCTTGCACACTGACAGAAAAGATGTTTTTTTCACTGTTTTACTAGACTTGGAAATAAATACTATTTACTTTTGTGATAGGGCAATCATGGTTTAAAAATCTCTGTCCCCAGTTCCCAGGAGTCCTTATGGACCAATGTAGCAGCAATTGAAAAAGCTTTCTCTTATTTAGTCCTACAAAATCCTGTGCTTACAAACTGCTTGCAGGTCTTCCAAAGAGTATGCCAAGACTTCTAGGCAAGGACTTATACTAAGTGTGTTATAAGTTGCTCTTTTCACATATAAAATTTTGCCACTTGAAACGATCTCCTTATCCATAGAAAAGACTCATATTCTTAGTTCTTGGACCTGCTGGCCAAGAAAGTACCTATAGGCTACTTTTTGCCTACATAAATTTAGGCCAGAGGGAGGCCAACAAGTAGCCTTGAAAGCTTGTGCTCATCACCCGTATGCAGGCAGGATGGCAGTAGAGGATGTCACAAACATCTGTCTGAATAAAACTTCTCTTTGGTTTTGGTTGCAGGTGTTTGTCTGTGGTGATGACATGGAAGCTAAACAAATGGTGATGGATATTGTTCGTGCCCTGGGTCTCACTCCATTAGATCAGGGATCCCTTTTGGCTGCTCAGGAAATAGAAAATTACCCTCTGCAGCTTTTTCCAATGTGGAAGTTTCCTATCCTTTTGTCCCTTGGCCTAATCGCATTCTTCTTCTTCTACTGTTTGATTCTTGATGTAATTTACCCTTATGTTTATGAGAACAAAGACTTTTCATTTTTTATTGCAATTTCCATTCCAAATCGGATCTGCCCTATATTGGCACTCATCCTTCTTGCCTTGGTTTATCTTCCCGGTATATTTGCTGCAATTATTCAGTTATACAGAGGTACCAAGTACTGCCGTTTCCCAGACTGGCTGGACAAATGGATGCTGTGTAGGAAACAACTTGGACTGGTGGCCTTGGCATTTGCATCTCTGCATGCTTTGTACACTCTTGTTATGCCAATTCGATCCTTCGTAAGATGGAGAATCAGCAGTCAAACCGTCTCCCAGGCAAGTTTTGTTCCCTGCTCTACGTCTTCCTTTCTTCTGGCTCTGTTACAAATACTACCTCCTGTCTTGTGCTTCAGAAATTCATGTGGACAGTCTAAAGTTCTTTACAATATGGCTATTTTTCTTGTTTCTATGGTCCTTTTAACCATTGGTATATCCAAATTTTGTTGATATTACGTTGAGTTGCTGGGATTCCTAGCCTCAGTCTTCCTGTTAGATAGTTACATACTAATAAAATAAGCAGGAAAAATGTAAATATTAAGAGTAATTTAAAGAAACATTTTAAGGATGGCCCATATTTTGACTTTCTGACCTTATTTAACAACAAAGGATCACATACCTGTCCTCAACAGTAGGTCTACAGCAATATAAAACATGCACCACAATTACAGGTACATGGAACGTATACTTAATAGAATGCCTCTTCTTCTTTTTGAGTAAGCATTCAAGGTAAATCTCCTAAAATTTTCAGAAAGTGAATGTATAACATTTATCTCCTAGTTACCTTAAAGCATATTTTTTCTGCATGTTGATCCTAAATCTGTTATCACTAAGATCTACCTGGTCTTCTTTTCTTCAGGCACTGAACAACAAAACAGAACCACTCAACATCACTAATGCCTGGCTTAGTGACTCTTATGTGGCTTTGGGAATTTTAGGATTTTTCTTCTTTGTTCTTCTGGGAATAACTTCCTTGCCTTCAGTCAGCAACAATGTCAACTGGAGAGAATTTCGATTTGTACAGGTAAGAAAAAAAATTATCCTAAAAAACTATCTTCTCTTATAAAATATGACCACAGGCAGGTTTACTAGAGACTTAGGGCTTTCCTCCATTAACAGCTCCAAATGGGATGTGTGCACCACCCACAATCACACAAATATGAAAAAAAAAAATCTACACTGCTGTGCAGCTCACCTGTAAAAAACCACAATTGCTCTGATGGCTGCTTATGGTACACCTGGGATTACTGCATTAACAAGAGAAAATTGGGAAGACATGAGCTCCTATATGACAAACAGCAATCTGACATTGCGGATTATCAAATCCCATGATTATATTAAGTCACAAAATATTTAGCCATTTATTGGGCTGATTTTGTTGGTTCACACGATGATTCGGTTAAAATGGGCCTGAAAAGTGACTTCATAGCTCAGATGCTGCCAGCACTAAGCATCTAAAGAGAATCTGCCGTTTCCACAGACCCTAAAACCCGCTGTGCCCATAAACAGGCTGCCCTGGGTGACACTGTCATCTCACCCCCCTTCGAAGGAAGCTTCGTGCAAGCTGCCGTGCCTCTGCAGGAGCTGGGCTGGCAGGGAGGAGCCAAGGGAAGGGGAAATTGCTATCAATGAATGTTTTATCAAGGCAAAAATCTTGCACAGTATGGTAGTTTTGGATGGATTAGCAATACAGCATATAAAAAGCAATGAATTTTCTGCATTTTCACAGAATCCCCTAGGTTGGCAGGGACCTTTTAAGATCATCTAGTCCAACCAATGAAAAACAAAAAAAGGCAAAACAAATAAACAAAAAAAAAACCCACACAACCCACAAATGAACAAAAAAAACCCACAAAAACCCACACCACACCCAAACCAACACCAACCCAACACTAATCCATATCCCTGAGCACCACATCAACCTGTCTTTTGAACACCTCCAGGGATGATGCCTCAACCACCTCCCTGGGCAGCCCATTCCAATACCTGACAACCCTTTCAGTAAATTTTCTCTGCATTTTCACAAATGAGACAACCACTAGGCAATATGTTTGAACTAGCAAAAATTATCAGAATTGTTGGTGGAGAAAAAAACCAAAGTAGTGTGTTTCACGTAGGTCCACTTGAATTAATCTTTATTTAAAAACAATAAGACACAAAACAGTTTCATTTCAGCAGTCCCCAATTAGTCCCAAAGTTCCAAGAAGCTTACCGTGTCCTGTAAATTGCATTTGTTCTGGTTTAATTTACTGGTTTAACCTCTCTCTACTTTTTTCTTTCTTTTCTTTGCTCTCTCCTAGTCCAAACTGGGGTATCTGACACTGGTTTTGTGCACTGCCCACACACTGGTTTATGGTGGAAAGTGGTTCCTGAGCCCATCATCGTACAGATGGTATCTTCCAAATGCCTACATGCTCTCTCTCGTTGTTCCGTGCATTGTACTGGTGATCAAATTTGTGCTGATATTTCCTTGTCTGGACAAACCTCTCACACGAATTCGCCAGGGCTGGGAGAGAAACCCCCGGTACTCAGAACAGTCAAATTACATCATCAACAAGTCTGCTGTATAATTAGACTAACCTGTATTACCAAAAATAAGAAAAAAAAAATTATGAAGGCATACCAAAATCAAGTCCTGAGGCTCCTTTACCTGCAGAGTGAGAGAAAAAGTGAAAAACTTGGCCAAGCCCTGAGTGAAATAAAGCCACTCCAATGACAAGCTTAAAATGCAAATGAGGTGAGGCCAGTGAGTTCCTGCGCCCTCGTCTCGCTTGCACACAGGGGCAGGGCCTCTCTTTTGTTCTGTAATCTCCCCCTTACCTATTCACCCTGCGTGTCTAAGAAGGGTCTGAGAGAAGTCAGTGGTGCTCCACGTCCCTCCTCTGTCTTTCCAAACCTCCTCCAGGGCTGGACAGAACCAACGTAACCTTTGGTGTTAGATGGCATCTGCTCCTCTTCCCTGTCCTGCCCATTGAGACTCAGGTCCATGTGCACTCACACACACCCCCACAGATCCACGTGCACGAACACACAGCCTGCTTCTACCAGCACCCATAGAACAGGTGCAGGATGGATGCTTGCTGAGGAGGAGCTCTCTTCCTCCCAGCATGAGTTTATCCTCCATTTGTACCTGATCCAAAAGAGAGCTATATTCATACCTTAGTGATAGTTGAGCAAGATTTGTTTGGTTTCTGTACAGGAACTTTAGTGCCCAAAGCCTGTGGGCCAAGGATTGCTGAATCCTTGCTTGTACTGCTCTACCAGAAACTCAGGTGGCAAGCAGGTGGAGGAGAGACCAAACTGCCAGAAAGACATGAGATGTTCCCACAAGCCTAAGCTCTGCTACGGGTAGAGGCAAAAAATGGTCAGTGACTTTTCGTGTAAGCAGTGAGCTGGAAGGAAAGAAATCGAAGGAAAACCCCAATTAGATCAGTATTATACATCATGGTTATATCTCATGAAGAGAATATTGTTGATTTTTCAAAAAATAATATTTAGATGCGAGATTACAGATGTTCTATGAAAACATACATACTTTAACCACAATACAGATTTTTTTTTTTTACACTGTTGAGCTTTGTTATCATTTCTGGAACCTCTTTTGATACAATGCAGCTGCTGGTATGCTCAGTTGCACAGAAGGCCTTGGGACAAGGAATAAAGCCAGCTGCCTGGGCTCACCTTCCCCCATCTTTGCTCTCTCCTTGGATGCTCACATAAGTAGATCTTTGCCTAATCACCAAAATGAGCTGTGGAAAACCAGGAAGGTGACATCCTGTTAAACTGGAAACAGAGGCTCTGACAGCTTCCTACTCATTGGAGAACACAGAAAGGGCAAAATGTGTTTGTTTTTGTGGGAAGATAATTGCTTTCTATCTTTTGTCTCACTGTCCATATAGAGGATAAATACTCACAAATATGAAGCGTGCCATATATGAGCATGCCATATAGTATAGCTAATTGTACTTTCTAGCAAGTACTTATCCCAAGTTTTTTTCATGTTCCCTGTGTCAGTGACTCACGCAATACCATGTAGAGGCAAGGAGAGGAATTGGACACAGGTTTCCTGAAGCTGAGGATAGTTCTCTAATTACGAGGAGCTTTACGGATTAGAAAGCCAGAAGGCAACCTTGTGATTAGCTATTCTCTCTTCCTGCAGAACACGGGCTGCAGACACTGCCTGAATTAATTCCTTTCTGAATTACCAGGAGTTGTCATATTTTTCAGTTCACAGACCCCTACAAATTTTTCAACAGTAATGCAGACTGCTGTAAAGTTTACGCTTCCTGACAACATGCAGTTTTATCCTAGTTACCATTTGTTATTGCTGGCAGGTAATCCATTAAAATGGGCTGAAAACTCCTGAACTAAAGATATTTTGAAAGAACTGCTGAGCTTGATTTAAATGTTAGAAAACTTACCACAACTTTTGACAAATGATTTTGACAGCTGATTACCCTCACTTCAATATATATAATAATATAGACATACATAGCCTGATTTTTTTTTAACTGTGGTATTCAGACAACATAATTTATGATTTCCATGACTTATCTGAATTGTCCAGAATGGTGGCTACATGGGGAGCACATATATATTACCTCAGAAGAAGAATAAATGTGATTTTATACATATATTTATGGATAAGTATAAATCATACTGGTCCTACTGCATATGTGAAAATGCAACCCTACACTAAAGTCTCTTGATGATGACAATGAAAGATTCAAGGTATTTCCAACTACAAGTTTTCTGGTTTAAAATAAAAAAATAAATAAAATAAAAATGTAAAAATGTTAACAAACTTGAATGTAGTTTCACAAAAACAAATGCTCATAAAAATTTGTTACTAACACTATCAAAAGAGCTAGTATGTTTCCCATAAGATTACAGTTTTTGTAGCCTATTCTGGTAAATTCACATGGAGAACAACTACCAGAGAAGCAGGTAGTTTCTCAGGAATTAGTTGCAGGCCCACCACCACCACGCACAAAAAGTCACAACAAACAAAATGATTGCTGAGGAAATGTCCAAGGGTACCCTGGAAATCCTTATGAGCACTGAGGACAGACACACATGGAAGGTTCTGAACCGTGTTCAAATACACAAGGGGAGTAAGAAAAGGAGGAGAGGAGAAAGATCTAACATGGTCTTGTGATCTCTACTCCATGAGCACAGAGAAAGGAAGTTCTGAACCGCTGCAGACTGATTCCCGTTGTGAAGAAGACTCTGGAGAAAAGTTACACCAAAACCTGTGTCAGAATGTGGAAATATTCCTTATGTTTACAGACTACAGGAACTTCATTCATTCACTTCTGCAAAAAAAAAGTTAGAGATGAATGTGGTAAAACGTACCCAAGTCATTAAAGTAACGATGAAATTTCATAATCCAGTAACTGGAGAAGCGGGATAAAGTTGCTCTTTTATGAGGCAGCAGAAAAACATATAAGTTATACAAACATATGCAATTGTGGGATTGTTTAAGAGAGCAGCAGGTGTGAGAGAAGCAGGGAGTATCTCATAAGCTTCAAATAAAACCACAAGGTATTTAAATCACTGTACCCAGAGGCTGAAAGAAACTTGTTCAGTTCTTCCCGGTTAAGCTATTTGACATTTGATGCTGTTGCACTTGTTTTCAAAGAACACATATAAGGAAATATATGGCTCCTTTACAACTTCTTTTTCCAAAGAACATGAGGACTAATAAGCAGTAAAAGCTTAGGTTAGGAGAAGTATTAGAACCATTAGAGAGACAAAGTACCAGAATCAAATAGCATTATCCCAGCATGAGAATGATACAACAGAAATGCTTGAAGTTAAAGCCATACAAATTTGGATTAAAAACTTTCTGATCATGCCTTGAAGACAAAAACAGTGAGAAGAATTATCCCCGTGTTACCAGGTGAGCATTCTTTAGGATGGGCGGATTCGCTGTCTCTTCCAAACATGAGGTTAAAGGTGGATGCTGGTGTGGGTGCTTTATACAAGCCTAAATCACTGAGCTTAACCCAGGGTCACTAGCCTCAGATAAAATGGTCCTTGCCTGTGTAACAGAAGGTTACACTGCATCACAAAATGCTTGTTTATTCCTTGAAATGTGGGAACGAGTGTGAATGCTACCACTCCTGCATCTCTTGCCTGTTCTCCTGAGAGTTCCTACAAACAGACAAATGAAAAAATGATCATGCTGTTTCATCATCTCCTTCCTTCCCCATACTGTTATGAGGAAAAGAAAAAAAAAAAAAGTGAAGTTTCTTAAGTAGGTCACTGTAGCACAAGCACAGAGTATGTGTAAACAAAGAGCCATGGATTGTCCCCTGAGCTATCTGGAGAGAAGTTTCAGTGATTAGTCCAAACACTCCTTCTGTCAGAGATGTGCCAGGAAAAACAGTAAAAATAAATTTAGTGGAAAATACAGTAACAACTTTCTATGTAGGGTTGTTTAGTTTTTAGAAAATACATAATAACAAAGATACCTAATGAAATCCAATCTGTTACCTGTGGTAGAAGCAGCAACCTCAAAAGGGATCACAGGGCAAGAACCAGGTGCAGTACTGGCACATTCCATGAAGGTGCCTTAAATCCCAATCGTTGATGTAATAAATGCTTAAATAAGATTAATTCTGCTGAATTTTCATGCTGTAAGTAGTTGAATTATGGAAGTTCTACCTAAAGATTTTACAAATTAAATAAGAAGTGTTCGATGGCAGACAGAATCAGAAGCATCTGATCGCTGATGGCACCCTGAACTGCACCAGAAGAAAATAAACTCCTGCATCAGAATAAATCAAAGTCCCTCTCTTTGGGTACAAAGTACTCACACTTAATGTATATCAACCTTGAAGGCAACTTTTAAAAAATCAGATTTTTCAGCCAGGATAACGATACCCCTTAAAACACCTCCATGTTTCATTCCAGAGAGAAAGAGAGCAGTATTTGCAGAGAATTGCTTACTGACTAGTTTTATTAACAGAATTCATGACGGAAACAAAATAAAGCACCTAATTCATACCCATTCTCCACTCCCCTCTCCCTCAACTCACTTCTTAAGGAAAGCGAATGCCCAGAGGAATCAGAGTTACTTCTCAAACAGAAAAAGCCTGGACACTTCTACAAGCATGAAGATAAACATCTGTGACCTCTTTTCAGCAGAAAGCTTCACAAGACCCTGCACTGATTTAATCATTGTAAGTTCCTGTGCAAAATAGGACTATGCAGGTATAACTCACTGTTCTCACTGCCAGTGAAGCACTGGGGCCCCTTAAATCCAAGACAATGATGGCCATGAGCTATCATATCACCTTACATGTCAGAACTACTGTGGAGTTAGCTCTGCCCCGAATATCTTTGCAGTTTTACTAGCTCTTGTCTCTTAGGGGTTTTTTTCCCAGTCTTTAACATTTCTATTAACCTCCACTCTTGAGCATAATGGAAATACTAGTTTTGATCAATTTTGTGAAGTATTTATGTGAAAGGCTGACAATGCTTTATGGTGTTAAGAGTTGGAGGTACTATGCTTAAGGTAAATCCTCAGAAAGCTATACTAGGTATTAGCTAATACAAAAGTTGATGAAAAACACTGGAATGAAGGAAGACAATAAATCTATGGATGAAAGCAGAAAGGGAAGAGAATGGGAACATCCTTAGAGAGTTATAGGAACACCTAAATTCAGAAAAGTGTGGAGATGACTCTGCTTATCCACAGCTTTGTTGGCTTCAGAAGGGCTCATGGGAGCCCACCCACGGACTGGCATTGCTCAGACTGGAGTCCCACGTCTGAGAGCAGCTCCAAACTTCAAAGAGCTTTTTTGTGTGTGTCCGTGTGTTTGCTGCCACCAGCCGATGGCACTAACTGGCTTAAATACAATTCAGAGGCAGTCAGAAAGCTTTGTTGTAGAATTGCTTAGACAGCTCAAGGCCAATTAATTCTTGGATGCAACATGCCAAGCATGCACAACACAAATGCAAAGCAGCAAGTGATTATGAGCCTCTGTAAAGATTCCTGGAGTAAGCAGATTGTATAAAAATACATATTGTTCTTAATGACAATATACAGTTATCAGAGCAGGAAAAAAATAGGTGCTGTAGCTTTTTTTTAATTAGAGATCCCTAAACTGTTGAAGCACAGAGCACAGCAGCTGACAGCCTGGTCTCTTTACCATCTTGGTTTCTCATAAGCCCTCTCCATAGTTTCAAACAGTACATGTGGATGTCATTTAGGACTCTCACACCCAAACATTTTGGGATTAGACAAACACTTCAGAGTGGGTTTCCAAAAATATATGCATGAACCTATACTAAGTTTTTTCCAACAGACAAACTCGAAAACCTGTCTGTTGTTCAAACAGACAACATACAAACTCCAAAACCATCGTGAGATATTCTTAAAGGGTGTTTGGCACAAAGAATGGCTCAGGAATATTACAGCTCCTATTAGAGACCAGCCCTGAGACCCAAGGAGCTGCTCCTGATGACTCTCTAGGTGCATTCTATTTCTACCTTTGGCTGAGATTATGTTTATATACAGTAAAAAACGGGTCTAGGTTAGGGAGCCATTAAGCAGAGTCTGATAAACATGTATTAGAGGTACCAGTGTGACATCTGGTGGGCAGTTTCAGGGAAAGCAAAAATCTTCAGCAACTCAGGTGGTAAGAAAGGAAACAAAAGGAGAAACAAAGCTAATATAAGAGACAAGGAAAACAGCATGAACTGTACGTGTAAGAAAAACGATTTACAAATGCCACAGCCAGAAGAAAAAAATGTTGTGTTTATTGGTATTGCCTTAAGACTGTACTCAAGTGTGATAAAATTTTGTGACAGGAACTGCAAGTACATCTCATGCTGGCCACTTGAAGACGTGTGTTGCAATATTTGAGGAATTTTCAACACACATCCTGAGTAGTTACAGAAACAGTAACAAAGCAGGCGCCAAGCAGAGATGTCATGATCAGGAAAGTGCTTTTTCTCTGCAGGGACTGGCACATCTTTTCCACCCCAGGCCATGCTGAAACCTGGGATTTCCCCCCATACAAGAAGCTCCATTGCATCATTGGTGGTAGTGGGGCGCTTAAAAATTTTATTTTTCCTGTAGTCATTTATTTGCATGCTACTGTGTGAGTCACAGGCAAACCAGTCCAAGACATTTCCCCAGCCATTCTGCCAGTCTCATCCATTATGGAAATTACAAATTAGCAAACGAAGATGAACCCGGGCGGCGCTGCAGTGGTGTCAACTCAGTTCAAGCACTAAACATGGAGAGAATACATGCCATCTGCCAGGAGTCTCAAGGAAGTGGTGAGACTTTCTCACCACTAAGGTAAGAGGTAAGAGCGAGAGCCCAAATGGACACCAGGCTGTCACCTAATGGGTGACAATCACAAAATTGAGAGATCTGAACACAATTCTATGTTCTACATGCTGGTTTTCTGCCCGGAGGTACTGGCCCGTGGCTGACAAATCAGCTAGGAGGTTATTTTCCCACCTACCTGGGGACACCTGAGTGTTCCCCCTCATTCCTTCCTGCTCCAAGAAGAATTTGGACCGACAGACCTATTTTCTATTTTATCTGTTTGGTATTTGGGACCAGGGATAGATGTTCAGACTTTCAAGTCTACGGATGCCATGGAATGAGGACTCAGTAGTTGGATGACGATGCATCGGGTGTCCCTTGTCGCAGCGCTGGGATGTCGCACAGGGGATCGCTCCTCCAAACGCGCACCCCGCCTGTGGCATTTCCTTTGAACTCATACAATCAAGTATTACCTATTCATAAAGCACCTATACATATTCAGAATCTTTCCCTGAGAAGGGTGGTCTTTATTCCAATGACTCCTCCCAGCTGCCCACACACAATGCTTCCTGGTGGTCATGGGCTGGGGTCTGGGGATGAAGGCTGTGTATCTTCCTCGCTGTGCACTTTTCTCCTTTCCAGATGATGGTTTTCTCAAGACAGCTGGGTTCCTTCCTTGAATCCCTTATCTCCCAGCAAGGCCGACATGACTGTTTTACAGCTTCAACAGTCTTTCTTGTTTAAACACCCTATACAATAGCTAGAGTTATAGATATACAGTTTAAGCTGAATGATGGCCCCACTATTAACCCCTGAGAGTTAGTTCCCTCTATCACACATACATATTCATGCAAGGAATCTTAACATATTCCTTAGTTTCCAGTAATTCATGACTCTATGCTACCTCCCTTTTGGAGCCCCCTCATTTGTCAGAGACAAGCTAACACTGTGCTGGCCCCATGATTCCTACCTACATGCCTGCCTTCCCGTCCTGTTACTGACGTACTGATGTATGGATGTACTGATGTATGGATGTACCCCTGCAGGGGGGAGGCCTCTAAGTTACATTTGCTAACTCATACTGAAGTAAGCAAACCTTCAAGCCATACTTGTCTTTATTCTTTAATTCACTACAGTACCAAGGGAAGGAGGTCGTGGTTACCGCACCAGCGCATTCTGTGATGCACATGGTATATATGCACCAACTCCTGGGCTCAGGGGCTTTATGGCCCGTTCTACAGAACCATTTACAGAATGGCTTGGGTTGGAAGGGACCCTCAAGATCACCTAGTCCCATCCCCCTGCCCTGGGCAGAGGCACCTCGCCCGGACCAGGCTGCTCAAAGCCCCGTGCAGCCCGGCCTTCAACCCGTCCGAGGCGTTTTAGAGGAATTTGCAAATCACGCGTGGGCGATTTTAAAACAATCACCGGTGGCGAGTCCCGCTCAACGCCTCGGTGCCTTCGCAGCGGGTAACTCTGCGCCGGCGGCCGGTACCACCCCGATGGCGGGGGGGGGGAGGGGAGGGGGGTTGGAAGGCGTGTGGACGGCAGGGAAAAAATGGTCCCTCAGCTCGCCACGGCGCTGTCTTGCACTCGTCCGCTGCTCCCGTGACCGCAGACCGCCGGTTGCTCCGCACAGGTGGCGGGGCTTCCAGCCCCGAGCTTTTCTGGAGCCCGCGGCCCATCCGGTGCCGTGTGTCCCCCCCCCCTTCCTGGCCGGGTGGTTGCGCCCCAGCGAGGCCGGACTAGCCGGGGGGCAGGTGCCAGCCCAAGATGGCGTTTCCCGGGCAGCCGGCGCCCGGCGGCGGGTTCTACCAGGGCGGGGTGAGTGGAGGAGCGGCCGCGCTGGGCTGGGGCTCGGGGCCGCCGCGGCGGCGGGGCAGCCTGTCTGAGGCCGAGGCGGTGGCGCCTGAGGTGCTTTTTCCACTCCTCCCCGCGAACTGAGGCGCCCTGCGGGCCGTCCCGTCCGCCGTGAGGGGCGCCCGCCGTGGCCCGGCCCGGCCGAGGCGCTTCCGGGTGGAATTGGGGAATGTGGCGGCTCTCGGCCCCGCGGCGCAGGCAGGGCTGTCTCGGCGGGCTCTCTGAGGCGGGGAGGTGCCGCCCGGGGCGGCTCCGGGCTCCACGGGTGTGAGGGGAAAGGCGGCAGAGAGGCGGGAGTCGCCCCTGGGGACGCCGCTCCCCGGGCCGGCTCCGCACCGTGCCCCCGGCCCCGCCGAGACCGTCGTGGGGCCCCTAAATAACTACGTGGCTTCGAAGACCAAATTACACCAAGTCAGGCTGCGGCCATCTCCAGGGAAAAAAAAGGAAAAAACAGGCATCGTGTTGTCCTGTTAAAAGAGGGGCGCCCGCTCTGTCACACGTATTGTTGGGTCAGTGCAGTCAAACAGGATTAACTGCCGGGGGCCCATGATTTTCACTTAAGAATCAACTTTATTTAAAAGTTTCCGTGCCTAATGCACGTTCTTCCAAGTGTTTTCCAGAGGGGTCTGGCTTCCTCAACTTTTTTGAAGTGGAAAGGAATATACACAGTGCTTAGTGGTCTTGCCTTCAGTACCCCATTTTCTGCCTGTGGTAGACTCAAATTCAACCTTGATGAGATACACCAGGCTGTATCTACATCAGTGGACTGCTCCTGTGCAAGGTTTTGCACTGATCTGCTTAAATAATAATAATAATCTGGTATACCAATACCAAGATTGTGCCTGGGTTGGTTTTGTTTATTTTTTTGGTTGTTTGTTTTTTTAAGGGATTCCGTTTTTTTGTTTGATTTGTTTGCATAGTGTGTATAGTGTGTATATAAAAGCACAGGTTGGTTCTTAAGTGTAAACATTGCCATTTCTTAACAGTTAACTGAATCATTGATTAAAAGTTAATTTTCTTCTTGATTTCTCTAGTACGGAGGAGCTCCGGGAGGACCAGCATTCCCAGCACAAGCTCAGGATCCTCTGTACGGTTATTTTGCTGCAGTAGCAGGGCAGGTAAACTTGTGAAATGCAATTTATTTCTTGGATATTTTATTTTTCCTGGGGAATAATTTCTACATTTGCTTTTGAATGTAGAAGAATGACTAATATTTGCAGGAAGGAAAACTGTTGTTTCATGTTTAGAAGGGAACAGAATGGTTTTACTGATCCTGTCTGCTATGTATAGCTGTAAATGGACACACAGTAACTATGCAGTTTGAATAATAGTGGTTTCTATCTAGTGTGTGTATATATGCGTACAGATATATACACACGTGCGTGCTGGATTTCCTCTGTCAGTTTATGTAGGAGCTATATAGTTACATGGGATGTTGTAACTGAATTGTGGCTCAGCTATGGGTTGAGGAGTGCTGCCAGCTTCAGGAGAAAGAAGCCAGAAAGAGTGAAAGCATGGGCTGTGGAGAAGCTGGCTAAAAGCACAAAATGCTAATATGAAAGAGCATCATTACACGATCTTAATAGACTTACAAATGGAAAAACAGTCTTGAGTTGTGCCAATATATTTGGGTTTGCTGGTAAGACAGAGACAAGTGGCTGTGCAGAGTAAAACCCTGTAAGGAGACAGTGGACCAGAGCAGATAAATTATCAGTTACTTTTAGAGCCATCCGTGCTAGTCTGTAAAAAGCCACATCTCACAGTTTTGTATAAGTACTTATTGTAGAATTAGTAAAACTTTTGGCTGTGGTTTGCTGCTCTCTGTATTGTTTTTGTGCCTGGATAATATACATTGTTATCTCTGATCTTCCTTTGTAGTAGTTTAATTCCTCAAATCTAAGACAAGATCTCTGTTGTAGTTTTCTTTCTTTACAGAAGAAAGTCAAAAGTATTGTTTAGAATCTTAATTAAATTAATTGAGTCTGTCTTTGTAGGAAGTAATAATTTTCTTTTTATTAGTCTGCTCACAAAGTCCCTATGCCTTTTCTAGTTTAACTTATATTCTACTTTAAAAAAAAAATGCCAAGCATCTTTTTGGTAATGTTCGTTGTGATTATAAATCATGCAGATCCTGCCTTTGTTTCAGAAGACACAAGGACGTTGAAAAGATTTGCTGCTTAATATGCATGGCTATTTCAAATATCTCTTTTTTGTTCTTTTTTCCTGTTAATTTAGAGTTTTAAATACATCTGTATAGTTAGTCTGATGGAATAGATTGGAAGCAATTCGGGGTTTAGCTGCCAGTATTTTTACAGAGAATCAAAAAGTTGCCGATCTTTTCTTCAGACCCTGTAAAATACCATTTAACACACTAATCTCATTTGTCTTATAAATAATGATACTTTGTTTCTGAAAGTTACTTGGCTGGGCCATTCCCACTCTGATATTTAGTAGAATATCTCAAGAAAAGAAGAAAAAAAAAGGCTTACTGTATTTAAACACCTTAGGAAGATGCTGATGCAAGTAAATTTGTTTCAAATATAAAGCAACACTATTTTCCCTAGTTAATGCTTTACAAAATTTGCATAGTTTTTATACCTACAGATAAAATATTCCATCCTTGAATGAGTTTAAATCATACTCAAACTCTCTGTGAATGAAACTTCCTGTTGGGGGTGTGAGAAAGGGCACCTAGAATTCCAGTTCTGCTTTTGACAGCCCATTGCTTTCCATGAATTGGCAGTTGCTTTCTCTGTTTGGCCCCGAGCAGGATTCATTGGAAGCAAGTAATTTCCCAAAACATGCAGATGGATATCTTTTCTGAGATTGCTTTGTTTTTCTTTTGAAGTTCTTTGCTTTCTGCTTTTGTTTGATTCTGCTAGCAGCTTATAATTCCCCCAAACCAAGGGTGTTTTAGATTTGTACGTCTTAAGTCTGTCTTGAGAAGTGGGTATGTATGGTCTGGGTTCTAAGGTTTCCTGTTGTAGCAGTGAGATCACACACCTCTAATGTAAAGTGACTACAGTACCTGCTAAGTTAAAATTAGTCCTTTAAGGAAAACTATCTTTCTGTTCAAAAACTCTTGGCTTTGGTTTCTTTGCAGCTGGCTCGCAAGTATAGGCTTCTGATGTTTTATGAGTTTGCATTTTCTTAAAAGTTTAGAGCAAACCTTCTAATCTTGCTCATTTTCTTTGTACTTCACTAGATGGGAAAGCTAGTATATATTGCAAAACTATCAACTAAAGAAACGTCATTACAGATATGGGTTATAAAAGGCAGTTTCTGTCATATAGCAGACACGTCATCAGTTGTTTTTGGAAGGGGTAGCTAATTTAATGCCACTGGAAAGGGAGTGGGTGCTGGGAATAACCAGCCTGGGAGAAGGAATTACAGCAATAGCTGATCCGTGTTCTGTTGTCCAAAGGATGGACAAATCGATGCTGATGAGCTACAGAGATGTCTCACCCAGTCAGGGATTGCAGGAGCGTATAAACGTAAGTTAATGATTTAAATAAACCAAAAAAACCCAGCCCTAAAGCATACTAATTCTTATGCCCTCTACTAGATGATGCTTGTAGTTGTGCCTTCTGCAGAGGTTTGGGGGTTTTATTTGCATGGTGGAACAGCTTGCTTTCTGTAAGGGCTGCTTTGAAATATAAATTCTCTGGATTCAGTTCAGCCCATGTAAGACTTCCCTTCCCCTCCCCTTAGATCCCACTGCTGAGCTGGGGAGTTGAAGCATTTTGTTTTGTAATGGACAGACAATTCTTAAAATGGTGTTTTGCTTTGTTTTTAAATTGAGCTTTGATACTGACCAAAACATTCTGTGGCAGGACTCCTCTGTGGGGATACCTGCTGCTCAGTTTACAAAGCTGGGCTTCTCTCAGTAAAACTGGCTTCCTCGAGTGGTGCCTATGGTGAAATGTAAATGACCACTTTGACTGAAACCCAAAACCCTTATGGATTGAGATACGGATTTTAAATATAACTTGAATTGCCTCCACGTTGTCTGCTGTCAGTTTTTCTAATATGTAATGATTAAAAGCTCTTATTTGGATGAAAATATGGTATGGCGGTATACAGTGGAAGCAATTATCTAATATTTTATACATTATAATATATTATCAGTATAAGATAAAAAGCAATTTAAAATGTTACATTTAGATAAACAAAACTGAAATTCATTCTTTTAATTTAACTTACTTTTCCTTTTTCTAATTTAAACAGCTTTCAATTTGGAGACTTGCAGACTCATGATCTCAATGCTGGATGTATCCTTTACTATGAAATGTAAACATTTTTACATCACAATAGCAAAGATGAGAGGGCGCCCAAAATGGAAATGCTTCCATTCAGCTCTTACTTGATAAGTATTCTGATCATTATAATTTGGGAACTTCAAAATTGCCTTCTCACTTGTTTGACTACTCTGCCCTGGTGGGGTCCCATCTGGAACACTGTGTCCAGTTCTGGGCTCCCCAGTTCCAGAAGGACAGGGAACTGCTGTGGAGGGGACAGCAGAGGTTACAAAGGGGCCTGGAGCATCTCTCTGATGAGGAGAGGCTGAGGGACTTGGGTCTTGAGAAGAGAAGGCTGAGGGGGGATCCGATCAATGCTTATAAATACTTCAAGGGAGGGGGTCAAGAGGATGGGGCTGGTTTTTTTCCAGTGGTGCCCAGGGACAGGACAAGGGGAAATGGGCACAAATTTGAATGTAAGAAGTTCCACCTAAACATGAGGAGGAAC